>PVIU01004196.1:0-132607 GCA_004026605.1 Ondatra zibethicus
CTCCCTGCTGTGCACACTGTCACCCTCCCTGCTGTGCACACTGCCATCCTCCCTGCTGTGCACACTGTCACCCTCCCTGCTGTGCACACTGTCACCCTCCCTGCTGTGCACACTGTCACCCTCCCTGCTGTGCACACTGTCACCCTCCCTGCTGTGCACACTGCCATCCTCCCTGCTGTACACACTGCCACCCTCCTTGTGTGTACACTGACACCCTCCTTGTGTGCACACTGACACCCTTCCTGTGTGCACATTGACACCCTCCCTGTGTGCACATTGCCACCTTCCTTGCTTTGCAAACCACCATGCCTCCTGCTCTGCACACTGCCACCTGCTCCTGTCCTTAAACCTTTCATCTGAACTGTACCAAGATGGGTGAGTGCTCATCATCCTTAGAGTACCTGCTCTGCCTGTTGCAGCCTCCCTTCTGAGCCTGGCTCTTCTGCTCATCTGGTTTCCATTCTGCCTCCCACCCATTCCACTCCTGCTACCTGCAGATCTTATTGAAAACCGGTGGTTTCCTTTACTAAAGCTCCCCACCGAGCTTTTCAATCAAGACCTTGTTCTTCATTCTTGAATTTCCTATCGTTCTTAAAGTCTCTGCTTAGGGCCTCACCTAGTACAAGTGGCATCTTGTGGTGAGTTACAAGAAGGTGTTCATTCCCTGTAGGCTGATGAATTGCAAAACACTGTGCTCAGTCATCCTCTCAGCTGGGTACTTTTGCGCAGTGTGCAGGCTGGTACAATCACAAGCAGCCAGCTTATCTGGCGGTTCCGAAACCTTAAACATCCCTAAGTCACATAGATGGCAGCAGTTCTGTGCTCATTTGTAGCTTCTCCCAAATGGTTCTTAAACTTCTCAGTGTCAGGAACTGTGGCTTACTCTTCAGTTTCTCCCATGGTACCTAGTCCAGGGTCCAGCACTGTGTCTCCAGCATCCAGCAAATGAAATAAAGTAGGGGAAGTGCTGTGTCATTTCTCAGCTCTGAAGGGACACACAAAGCACTTGCAGATGACACCGCAGGCAGCCAGGGCCACACTGGTCCTATAGCATTTTGGGGCACATCACCTCTGCTGTTTCTTTAGGCTGCGTACTCTTCAGAATGCCAGTTTCTTTCTTATTCACCTGACCACACTTCGAGCTTTATTGGATCAAATGAGTTTGTTAGAGTTGATTGGGTGCATTCAGGGTAGCGCATCAAGGCAGCCTTCCCTCCCAGAAGCCTCCTTTGGAATCAGTTTTTTCCTTCTACAAATATAGTCTGTCCTCTCTAATCCTCAGACCCTAGCTCTCAAAAGTATTCCTTAAGAGAACTCTAGTTTTCATCTCTAACATTTGTACCAGTGAGGTATGTCCTAAAATAGACTGTGACTGCATCTGCCCTTTTATTCCTGGTCCTTAAAGGATGGGGCTTGTGCCTAACACACAGGGTGCTCCCTGGATGACTGTAGAATCAGCATCTCTAGCTGTGCACACTCCCCAGCATTGCATCTCCTTACACGGCAGCTGAATCATCCGGCTTCGTTTTATTAGCTCTTCCGAGCATTGTTTAACACTTTCCCTAAGCTTTTTCTCACCTTGTCTTTGGGTTTGTTTTCACAGCCTGTTAGGATATGAAAATCAATGATTATATCCATTTCACTTGTGAGGCACCTGAAGACCAGGAGGCTGGAACATCTTGCCTTGCTGTCTGGTGATGGGGTAAAGCTGCCACTCACTTTGGTGACTGCTTGGTCACTCTTTCATCCTCTTAGCTCTTGTCTAAAATTAACTATTCAGTATCTTCACACTCCTGATGAGTCTGAACCCCGGGGGGAAGAGGCTGAGTTTGTGGTGTGGGTTCTGTCTCCTCAGCAGCTCCCAGTACCCGGCAGTCAGAGATTGCTTTTTTTCTCTTCTCAGTTCACCATTCTGTCACTATAATGGAGTGATCGTTCAAGAGTCGGGTGGCTTATACATCCTGGGATCCAGCTATCAAACATCATGGTATGGAATAGTGGGTTTCACCCCTGGTCAATGTCAGATTTACCCAGAGAATGTTTATATATAACAACACCTTTCCAGGTGCTACTTACAACAGGCGCCTTGGCTGACTAAGATGGGTGGCCAACCCTGCAGATGGTAGAGTGGAATCTCGAGTGGCTTTAAAGATTCCACAGATGGCTTGTGTTCAGAGATTTTGATTTAATTGGTGCAGGGCTGTGAATCAATGGCACAGTTCCTATTCATTCTCCTTGCTGATTGTTTGGATTACTGTAGCATCATTCACAGGGTGCCTCACAAACAGTGGAAACTTATCTTCCGGGAGTTAGGGAGGATGGGAAGTTCAAGGCCAAGGCTGATTCAGTTTTGGCAAGACCTATTTTCTGGCATATAGATGGTTCCTTCTTGCTATATCCTCCATGGTGAAGGGGATGAGAAATCTGTCTTTGTCTTTTGACATAGGGGCACTAATTCCACTCATGGAGACCCACACCCATGACCTAACCACCTCCTAAAAGTCCTACTCCAGATACCATCATCTTGAAGTTCAGAATTTCAGAATATAATTTAGGTTTAGGGTCCAAACATCCAGTTATAGCAGGTCTATTAGGATGGACTGTATAACTACAGCCCTACATGAAAGAATCCTTCCATTCTAGCATCAACCAAGAATGTATTTACTTGAGGTTTCTCTAGCCTTAGCAGGTATCACGATACCCTACTAAACTATCCTCCCCTGTAATTTCCTGGTTCCAGTCCTCTAGCTCTGTGGACTTGGGTGTGCATCTTTAGCCCTCTGAGCTTTAACTTCTTTATCTATTAAATAAGACCCAGAAATGCTTGGCAGACCTTCGAGGTGCATCAAATAAAATAATGTATTTAAATAATATGTAAAAGAAGCCATCACTGTACTTGATACAAGAGGAAGTTCATAGCTCTCAACTGAAAAGGATCAAATACTGTTATTCTCTATCTATAGGAAAAATCTGTGTACTACATTTGTGGAATACCTACTGTTTGCAGAAGACCATGATTGATTGATTTCTCTGTGCATGGGAATGAGAGATGCAAAGATGAGTAGAGAGCTCACCACTGTCTTCAGGGAACTTCAAATTGCTACAGAAACAGAAAAAACATAGAACCACAAGTAGTTCTTTATATATTAGGCATAGTTCTAATATTGGGATGTCAGAGATTCAATTTATATACTACAAGCTCAGTTGATGGAAGAATTCTTCTAAGCACATTTCAAGAGACCAATAAAGCCTTAAATGACATTTGGGCTGTCTCTTCAAAGTTGTGTGGCATTTTCACAGATGAAGAAGACTGGAAAGAAAATTCCAAGCTGGTGGTGACATGAGGCCAGGTGGTTGGAGAATGCAGGTATCTGGAACACAGCCAAGAATCTGGGATCGTTGGCCTCTTACACAAGGGGACCCAGACTTGCATTTATTTACCTCTGCTGAGAGCTCATTAATGAAGACTTTGCTAAAGAACTTGATCCGGTAGCTCAAAAACCACTGGGACCACTGAAGTTGTTAGTCTTGGAAGATGCACTTAGGTTGAAGGTTTTGCTTTATTGGCACCAGGTATGGGGTTGGAGGGGGTTGGCACTGTTTAGGTCTCCATCCTTTCAGAAAACTGGGTGACTCCTCATTCAGTTTTAGCTCTAGATCCAGTGTGCCCATTGTGTACTGTAACTGGAATCTGTTTCACTATCAAATCAATGTGGACAATCTCTCAGATTTTCTGGTTAGTTTTGCCCTCATACCCATAGAAAACATTTTGTTTGGTTCTCTACTAGGCCCCAGCCCAACTTACATTTCCTACAACCTCTCTTCAGTGTGAACTCAGGTTCTTATTTTAAGCAGTGTTGGTGTTTTTGTGTTCTAGGTGTCCAGAGACTTTCACTTACCTAGAATCTAGAAGAAGGCAGTTGTTGGATAGATATTGCCATAGTTTGGGCCTGAGATGATGGGGATAGGACAGGGCTTGACACAGGGCTGCAGTAGTATGGGCAAGTAGCATTGCTGGGAAAGACACAATGAAGTAAGAGGTGGCAGGTCTGTAACTTGCCTGTGACTTTTATTTAATTATGTGCCTAGCTCGTCTTCTCAGACACCTGACTCAAAGCTTGTTTTTGTTTGTTCAAAACAGTTTGAAGAAACTTTGCAAGCTGGGTAATTAGGAGTGATGCTCTGTATTGGGTACACACGCATGTGTGTGTGCGTGTGCACACACCACACACACACAAACACACATGGCACAATAGTAGAAATGGGGAAATAAAAAAAGAAGGAAGAGATCTAAAAGGAGAGGAACTTTAGTTTTCCACTGCTGTGATAAACACCATGACCGAGGCAATTTATAAATAAAAACATTTAATGTGAGTGAGGTTCGCGGTTGCACAGGGTTAGAGGCTATGACCACCATGGCGGGAAACATGGCAGCAGGGAGGCATGGCACTAGAGCAGTAGCTTAGGGCTCACATCTTGAGACAACAGCCATGAGGCAGAGAGAAAAAGAGGGAGGGAAGGAGAGACGGAGGAGGGAGAGAGAGAATATTGTGCACTGGCAATGGTGTGGGCTTTTGAAACCTCAAAGTTCACCCCCAGTAACACACCTCCTCCACAAGACCGCAGTAATCATAAGGGGGGGGGTTGAGGAATAAGAGAGGATTACAGAATGCCTATGATATGAAAGCAGGGGGAGGGACTAATTGGGGAGGGCCAATAAGAGGAGGAAGGGAGGACTGTGTGGGAGAAAGATGAATAAGAATAAACATAGTGACCAGGCGGTGGTGGTGCATGACTTTAATCCCAGCATTCGGAAGACAGAGGCAGGTGGATCTCTGTGAGTTCAAGACCAGCCTGGTCTACAAGAGCTACAGAGAAACCCTATCTCAAACAAACAAACAAACAAAGAAACAAATAGAAATAAACATAGTGGCATATGCATGGAAGTATTATAATGAAATCCATTGTTTTGTATGCTAACATAACAAAAGGAAGGGACCTGCAGCACCTTCTATAACATGGATGAAGCAGGAGAGCATTATGCCTAAGCGATTCTAACGTGTAGCACATTGAGTCCCTCTGGAGCAGGAGTTAGAATGAACATCTGATTGGCAGTGGCTCTCACACATGAGTGGGCATCAGGCTCACTTGGGCTTGCTGGGCCTCATCCTCAGAGTGTGAACAGCTCTTTGGCGAGCTGAGGAACTGCAGTCTTCACCAGTCCCGGGGGACGCTGGTGGTTGGAGAAGACAGGTGTTTGAAATAGCTGAGGCTGGCTTTCCTGCTGATGAACACGCATCCCTGAGTAGCTCATTCCGCCCTTACGAAGCCAGTTCTGCCTTTGCGGTATGGAAACAACAGTGGGGATCGTGGCTCAGGTCCCTGAGTGGGTGAAATGTGATGGATGGAAACACTTACTTAGTACAGGGCCTGGGCCACAGGTAATGTGCTTGCTTTCTGGATGTGACTTATGAACGTTTCTTTGGCTGGAGTCTGGCAGATCCTCTCTTATGTTCAAGCAGCTACTTGTTGAAGGTGTGGGAATGAGTTCGGGCTCCCAGAACCCTACTCTTACGCTTTCTGGAGCAAGGAAACTAGGACGTTGGTATAGATGGCTTCAGAATGAAGGGCCCACCCCAGGGGTGTTGGTGGTGTTTTATCCACACGGTCTATCAGACTCCAGCCCATGAATAGCTCTCCTGCCTGGATTCCAGGTCACCATCACACAGGGACATTTAGGGCAGCCAGTTGTGGTTGTCCTGTTGTTACTATGGAAACCAAACTGTTACCTAGAAAGATGGGAACAAGGCCTCCAATGGCATTAGAAACAGAAAATGTGTTCCCCGGAGACAACTGCAAATTTTTAGTTTTCTCTTTGTATCATTCAGTTTTCTCCTCCTGTTCTTGTATTCATCTTTGCCCTCCCCTCCCCGGTCTGATCAGAAAAAAATGAGAGTCAGCATACCCCCAGATCCCTCCCAGAAGAAAGGGACAGCTATACCACTCAGGGGCTCTGACATTAAAGCCAGATGTCTGGCAAATTCCACAGAACATAGCACACTATGCCCACTCCAGCCTCAGCTCCCGAGATGGCAAATGTGTTCACTTACTTTTACTTCTTGATGTGCTCAGGTCCAGAGGAGTTTTGATACTTCAAACACTTCTGATCTTGAAGAACAGCATGGTGGCTGAGGCCTACAATCCAAATCACTGGGAGGGCTGTAGCAGGATAATCCTGAGTCTGAGGTCAGCCTGGGCTACCTAGAGAGGCCCCTCTGTCAAACCAAACTAGATCTGCAAAACTGCCAACCTCTTTTTCATTTTTTCATACAAGATCTCGTGTAGCCCAAGCTGGCCTCAAACTCATAAACTTATGATTCTCCTACTTCCACCCTCCCCCACTGCTGCTGTGACAGGAATGCGTCACCATGTCCAGTTCACAGGGTGCTGGAGACTGAACACAGGGATTCGTGCATGTTTAGGTAAGCATCTTGCTACCTGAACTACATCATGGTCTAGCTCATGTCATCGTTCCTGTTTGGTTTGAAGGTGGAATGTCTGCCCTCCTGCCTTATACTTTAGAAACCCCAGTGGATCTGAAGAAGGGCCTTTGTGAATTGGTCTCAAAGATGGATGCTAGAGACCAGTTTGTCCCAGTTGAAGCTAAGTTAGTTAAGGAGAAATTCTGCCACAGCTAAGGGATGTTGGGGACAGCTGATCACTTGGGTTTTCTTAATCTGCCCCTACCTTTGACTAAAGGACAGAGAGAGAGAGAGAGAGAGAGAGAGAGAGAGAGAGAGAGAGAGTGCTGGGGTGGGGAATGTCATTGTGGGAAGGTCATTGGAGGTTGTTTGGTCCTTGCCCCAGCCCCAGGGAGACGAACTGACCTTCCCAAAGTCACAGAGGAGACTGACAACAGAAAAGGGCCTGGGAGCCCAGGTCCTCCAGTCTGCTTCCTCCTCAACACCTCTTTATCCTGTCTGCAGAACGCCTGTTTGTCCTGATGCTAGTCTGGTGTCCCCAGGTGATCAGTACCTCTTCCTGCGAAGGGAGGCATGGTACGGTTTTGATAAACTTCTGGTGAGTAGGTCACACAGACACTCCCTGGGCTTCACTCCCAGGGCAGCCAAGTGCAGATAGTGTGCTGTCAGAAGCAGTTGTCCACAAGCTGTCTCTGCAGACACGGATCCACTGATGGGAACTGCAGTGATGTGGATGGGTTGGAATGATGCAGTCCCAGAGCCCAGCTACCTTAGCTTGGGTTAGCTTTAGCCCCCCAGAAAGCCATTCTTTGCCCACCTTTGTGTTCAGGTTAACATCTTGAATCTATTAACTTCGTACCTCCCTAGCTTCCAGCAGCTTCAGAGCTAAGAATGTCATCCACTAATAGCTGCGACCCATAGGCAAGAGTCCCTTTGCTTGCTGTAGCCACCATTCAGATATAGCCACTAATATCTTTCACATTTGCCTTGAGTTACACCTGTCTTTGCTCTGTTATGATGAAATTGCCTCCATGTGGTGAGCCGGATCTGTCACTCAAATTTGACTCCAGAAAAAACTTTTATTTTCCTTGTGGCAATAGTTGTTTCTTGCTTTTTCTTTCTTTCTTTCTTTCTTTCTTTCTTTCTTTCTTTCTTTCTTTCTTTCTTTCCTTCTTTCTTCCTTCCTTCCTTCCTTCCTTCCTTCCTTCCTTCTTTTCTTTCTTTCTTTTTTTCTTTTGCCTTTACAGAACTCACAGAATAAGTATTAATATCTTCAGTGTACAGTAACCTACACAGGGCCATGCAGTAGTCAGATAGCAGAATGAAGTCAATATACTTGCTTAATTTTCAGTGTCTTTCTCCCTCACTGGCTACCATCACAGGTTAAGGGAGTCAGTGACCACAGAGCAGCAAGCAGGCAGCCACACAATGTAAAGATGCTTCCTGCTCACCTGAAGCCTTTTGTATATAATTGGTTTTCTGTAAAAATGAAGCTGCTTAGAAGTAGAGCTAGATACCCACATGGCTCAGGTTGTCCTATAACTACTCAAAAGCAAAATGTGGAAAGAAAACTCCAGCTTAGCACTGTATTTTAATTACGAGATTGTTTGAGTTTTTTATTACCAACATACTTTGCCCCTAGGTGGGGTTTCCAGTACACCTACCTTGCCAGAGCTCTCTGTACAAACCTACCCTGCCGGTGTTTTCCCTCTTGTTGGACATTGTGACAGGAAGGACAGAAGAAAGTTATTTTTAATTTGGCAACCAACAGAACATCCAAGCCATCCCTTCCAACTGCTAAGCCTATATGTTTTCTCAACAGGGTATTAATTACCTGTTTCTGGGACTGGCCAGACAGCCTGTTCCGACAGCTATGACTGTCCTGCTGGCTGGATGCAATTGCTCCGTGCACCCAGCAGGACTCAGGAAACTTCAGCAGGGAGCATCCTCCTCCTCAATAAACTCAGACATGAGCATTGGGCAACTTGTTAAACACATTTATTGATTTTTTTTGACAGTAACCAAACACAGTGAGTGACCATTATAAACAAGAAAAGAAAGGCATTCGTTTGTACTTTGTGAGATCTGGCTGCACCTGAAGAGAAAAGATACCCCAATTTCCCAGGAATTTACAAGGCAAAGTGCATTCCTTCGGGAGCATCACAGGGGCTGGGGGGGGGGCAGGGAATGGCAGTTTTAGAAACGCAGGGAATCTGTTGCCTACTACATCAGGCCGAAGCTCACCTGGGATGAATGACCAGCCATGGAGTGGAATTAAAGGCATACCTGCTTAGCAAGTGCATTCCTGCTTGCCACAAACTCAGTAAAACTGGTTGCAAATGAACAAAACGTGGATATGAAGGAACATGGGAGATCCAAGAAGGTAGCTGCATGGGGCTAGGGCTGAGCCTGGCAGGATGGAGAACAGACCGAAGCCAGAAAAATGAAATCAATGCATTAAACACATTTATTGGGCTGTTAACAATGACCAAACACAATGTATGACCTTCAGAAAACAAGAAACAGCGAATGGATCGATTCTGATCTCGGGCAAATCCTAGTACAGTTATGTGACAAAGGGGGGAAATAGTTCCATTCTTATAGTCTGAGGTGATAAATATATACACAACGTAGAGCTCTTTGATGTCTGTCCTTTATTATTTTCTTTTTAAATCTTTGAGTAAACAGAAGAATCGTAATCTAGAAATAAGTGTCCTTGGTCAGCTTTGTCCTGGTTCACATGTCACCAGCATCCTCAGAGTATCCTAGGACACCATCAGGGATGATGAGATACAGAGTCCACTTGATGCTTTTAGAGCGATGTTTTCTCCCCTCTCTCTTTTGGAAGAATTTTTTTGTATGTACAAAGGCTGAGAAGTCTCATCGGATAGAGTTATTAGTTCAGGGAAACAGTATCAAAATTGTAATCAGGTTAACTGGTTGTTTTCTTCTAAGACCTTTGATGAAAGAACCTTTGTTTCTGAGACTTGACTTCCCATCATGGAGGTGGTATAGATGCGTGCGTACTTGTGTTTACGTGTGTGTATGTGTGCGTGCGTGCGTGCGTGTGTGTGTGTGTGTGTGTGTGTGTGTGTGTGTAGAGATGCGCTCCTCTGACACATTTTTGCAAACGGTTTCCATGAATAAGGGGCCAGTCCAAAGAGTGAAAGGCTTAGGGGAGGGAAGAGGAGGAAGAAAGAGGGAGCATTCTGGGTTACGTCAATTCACAGTTGTAGAATTTCACTGAGGTGGGATTCTTCTTGGCTTTGTTCCCTACTTGAGGAGCCATTCGTTTACTGGAAAGAGAGAAAGAAACAAAACCGAACACACACATACACACAACACAAAACAAGGCACAACTGTGTTAATGTGCATACAGTGCAAGGGGCCTAGTCCAAAGGGGAAGGGGTATCTTCTAAGAGCCTGCTTGACTATTCCCTGCCCCAGGGCTTTCTAGACTTGTGCCTTCCAGAATGCTGGCCAAGAATTTCAGGTGGCTCCTGTGAAGCCAAGTGAATATAAAGAGTAAATGTATTTGTGTCATCAAGTTAGTCACACTTCAAGTGTGCAATGGCTGAGTGCCTGACCTACAACGCCTGATATACTTATTGCTGCTTCTTTATGCCAAAAGTGCCAAGCCCTGGTTTAGATCCCAACCTCTCCGTGGTTAGGGCCATATCTATCTTCATGACCACTGTACCACCACCACTGCCTAAGTGCTCGATACATAGCAGCTGCTCAATAAATCAGTGAGGCAATCAGAGAAGGGTCAATGACAGAACTGGGTGTCTGTCTAGTAGTGGTGACTGAAAGGGAGCAAGGACTCTATAGTTCAGGCATCCTGTGAGTGTCTAAGAGAGATAAAAGGATAAAAGGGACCCAGAGGGAAGAGGACCACTGCAGTTGGGGTTGAGGGGCAGCAGTGGTATCTGCCTTCCAGAGTTTTCTGGAAATGACTACAGAACTTGTATTTGGGGACCATATCATTGTTATAAAGGACTTCCCATGCAGGCACAAGCTATGGTGACTGTTAAGACTTCCAGGAAGAGATCAGAAACAGTGGAAAAAGCCCAGATTGGAGTTGCATGACTTGTTAGTCCAGGACATCTATGAAACTCTGTCCTGTTTAACTTCCCTTTCCACACTGAGAGTTCATCATGATGGTTGATGGATGTTCAGTTAGTGTGTAGAAGAAAAGACAGAAGCCTGAGTGTGGACCAGCCAGTCACTGGAGACAGATGCCATCTAAAGTCCCCTTTAGTAGGAATAATAACTGCTTATAGGGACATGGCACTGGACGAAGATATGACTACTCCCTCATTGGACCCTAGCACAAAGTGTCATCTAGAGCATTCCATCCCTTTTAAGGGGACACATAGCTAAAGCCTCCAATGTTTCTTACTGTTTTGTTCTAACGTGGCCTTGGGGAAATCAGGCTTTCTGAGCTCTCTGATAAAAATGTCAATAGCAAGGACTGTTTTGCCTGAACCAGAGGAGATGCAAAGGTCTGATACATTTGACATTAAATATCTATACACATCAACATACATCACGTAAATCAAGCCTTTAACCTTTATCTCCATCATCTATGTATGACAGACAGAAACCTTGAAAATGGCTATGGCAGTGACTTTTCCGTCAGAGTTCCTACAGTGAGAGACTGGCCTAAGCTAAAAGACAGACCTCTGGCCTGGGCGCTTTTCCAGTGACCGGCTGCTGTACTCACCTCTGTACTGCAGCTTCTGGGCCCTGTTGTTAGGACAGTCCTTCCCTTGTAAACTGAAGTTGATGTTGGTGCGGATACAGCGGTTGTTGAGGGGCTGCACGGGCCTGAAGTTGTCGCTCATGCTCAGAAAGATCTGTGATGGCTGATTCTGGCTGAGGAGGCGTAGGGAATGCATCTAAGGAGAGAGACAGTTGTGAGATTCAGTGACTCTGTGGATGTGCTGGGAAAGAAAGGCCAAGCAGGCTGTTGTCTGGCCACACAGAGTCAGCTACCTGGGAAAGGTCACAGTGTCAGCTACCTGAGGAAGGTCACAGCGTCAGCTACCTGAGAAAGGTCTTCAGAGCCCCCTTTCCCAGCCGAACTGAGGTGAAGGGCCACTGATGCCTTCAGACATGAAGTACGCTTTTATCTAACTCACTAGCTCATGGACTTTAAACAAGTCATTGATTCTCATCCTCAAATGTACCCAGGCAGTAGCGTCTGCTTTCTCTGATGCCTTGACCATACATGGTTACTACCCAGACTATAGTGGTCGGTCCACAGCAGTAAGCTGGAGCAATGCAATTTTTTCTTGGGAATGCCTGGACAGTTTTACCGTAGGATTGTGAAGCAAAAAAGAGGAAAGCAAATGTACTAGAAGAAGGAGGAGAAGAAGAGAGGGGAGGGAGAAGGATGAGATGGAACAGGAAGAGGAGGGGAGAAAGAGGAGTGGGAGAACAGGGGGAGAAGAGGAGAGGATGAGGAACGGGTGGGGAAAAAGACAAAGGGGGAAGAGGGGAGAGTGGGGAGAACTTCTGGTATTCTGACTCTAGTGAACCCCCCTCCCTTATTAGTTTCTGGTCTTGAACTCTCTGAGATCCTCTGGTATCTCTTAAACATGCCCCTTTTCTAAGCTTGAGTGACCCGGAGGGAGTTGTTGTTGTTTGTCATGCAACAAGTCCTAGCAGGACCAGGGACTGGAAGCTTCCTGTTGTCTGATTGTGAACATAGATGTTGCCAAGGAGATGGGGCTCTGCTGCCCTTGCTCATCTCCCCTCAGGCTTTCTACATATGGACGATCTGGTGCTGAAGCTGGAACAGATGCATGCAATCTACCCTCATCATGGGGAAGCAGAGGAGGGGTGGCCAGCCTGGAGTGCGCAATGAGCCACTAAGCAAAGCTGGCACAGGCTGGTCCCTGTGCAGTGCCGAGGGATGGACTATCTGAAGCGATATTTAAAAACTCCCATATTCAAAGCTCGTTTGTGAGATGCTGTGCACCGTGATACCTCTGCTTGGAGACTGACACACACATCATGTTTAAAAGATTGGAGAAGTCTCTTCATATTGAAATCGATGTAAGTTTTTTTTCTTTTCTTCTTTTTTTTTTTTTTTTAGTGTTGTTAGCTAGAGAATGAACCGAACGCCTCGTCCATGTAGAGCAAACACTCTATCACTGAGGTTTGCTTTAGCTTCTGTAGGTTTAAAAACTTGGCTTAAAAATCAAGTTTTTGAGATAGGTCCCCACTCGGTAGCCAGGGTGAGCCTAGAACTTGTGGTGATCCTCCTGTCTCAGCTTCTCAAGTGCCGGGGTTGCAGGAGTAAGCCATTGCATTTGTATCCATTTGCACCTCTATCTGAACACTGAACACTATCTGTAGAGTGTGACTGTGGAATTGATTCTCCAGCCTTACTTCCCTCAGGCAAGTGGACTGTCTTCACAGTTCAGATTAGTCCATTTTAGATGCTGAATCTCTAAACACAGGTATTGTGGATTTAATTGTATCTTCCCAAACTCGTAAATTGAAGGTATTGGCAATCTGTAGTACTCGGGATGTGACCTTACCTGGAAGTAGGGCTACTTCTGATGCAATCAGCTACATTAATAGGAAGTAATTGAGTTTAGCGCTTTAATTCAGTATGGCTAAGGTCTTTTTAAAGAGAGTGGATTGGGACAGAGAGGCAGTCACACAGAGAACACCAAGTAACAATGAAGGCAGAGACCGGGGTGGTACACCTGGAACCAGGGAACACCCAAGATTTCTGGAAAACCACAGAAGCTAGGGACCAGGCATGGAGCAGATTCTCACATTTCTCAGAAGTAACCAAGCCTTCCCATTCCTTTATCTGGGTCTCTGTCCCCCACAACTGTGAGGCAAACAGGTTTCTGTTGGTTGTGCTTTGGGGCTTTATGGCTGCACAAAGCCTAGTTATATCAACACTGCCACCTCAGACCCTACTCAGCCAGTCCTCGCACTTTCTTCCCATTAGCTAACGAAGCAAAGTCAAGCTCACCTGCATCCTGGTTATGTATACAGGCTTGTTCATTATTATCCAACTCGCTGTCTCATAGCAGGGCGGGATAGTCATTGACCCATCATAAGTGATGAAACTAGAGGTCTCTGGATACAGTTCCTCTATATTAAGTCCCTGTAGTAAATATGCATCATCTAGAAAGGAAGGCAATAAAAACAAAACTTATTGTCTTGATGAAGTATTGCTGATACATCTTTATTGTATATGATATTAAAATTTAAGTGCATAGGTTTTCGGAAGACTGTATCTCTCAGTATCTCCAGTAACAAACAATCCCATTGCTATTCTCCTCACCTAGCTGGTGTCTTATTCTTTTTTTTAAAACCACAGAATTTTGTTTATGGCTTACAAACAGTCCAGGTGGCTGGCGGCTCCCCTCCAGGTCACCGTTGTTTACTCTCTGTCTTAGAATAGACCCTGACGGTTGCATTGTGGCTTGGAGATCACAGTGACAGGAAAACAAGCCTGGTAAAAGATGGTGACTCTAAAATTGTTCCATTCCAGAAGTAGTACATGTCACTCACGTCTGCTCGCATTTTGGTGGTCAAAGAAGTCACGTGACTAAAGCTGATGTCAGGGATTTAGGGAAGAAAGGAAGGTGGGACTTTGAATACTGGTGAGTTGAAATAACATTGCCTACCATAGGACTGTCTGCAGAGCCACGGGTACCGCAACATCTGGCTGCACTGTATGATGGTTTGAACCTGAAATGTCCCTGCACAGGCTCACATTTTAGAAGGCAACTCTGAGCACCATTACATTAGCAGTACACCCAGGCTCATGTTTGAATGCTTGGTCTGCAGCTTGCCATGCTATTTCAAAGGCTGTGGAGCCTTTAATGTTTGGGGCCTGGCTGGCTCACTGAAGTGGGTCATTAAGGGTGGGCCTTTGATGTCAAACCAGCCCCTAGTTCCAGCCTAGTTCCTAGTACAGTCTGCTGCTGTAAGGTCCACCTCAAGCTCCTGCTATCATGGATGGAGCTGCTCTCTCTGCCGTCCGTGCCTTCTCCATGATGATAGACTAAACTTCTGAAGCCATGAGCCAAAATCAACAATACATACACATAGGAATTGCATCCAGAACAAAAGGAGCAAGTCAAGGCTTCAGGACCTGTTGAAATGTTGTCCAGTTGCCATTCTTATTTATAAATACTGCTTGATTAAAAGTACATTAAGAAAATACCTCTAGGAAGAAATTAACCAGACCAAATCCTACCACGGGGTTCAAAGCTCAAGTCCAGCAGTTGACCTGTTTTGTGCACTCCCCACCCATCTGTAGACCAGGCGGACGCTCTGATCTCTTACGTATCACATTTTTTGTTAGTAAATAGCTTTTACATTTTAAAACTAACATGTATATATATTAAGACCATGGGGATAAAAGAGAAAAAATATATAATTCTAATCATTTCATACAATTACTATTAGCATTTTGGCGTTTTTTCTAATATTTTTATTCAGTGTATTGGTTGAAATTTTAGAAAATGATAATGGATTAGGATCTAAAATTTTTGATATATGCTACATTTCCTTTCTCCCTATAATAACTTCTCTTTCTTTGTTGAATACCATTGCTTTCTTCTCTCAGCTTCCAAATGTTGCAGTTCATCTTATTTTTCTGGCTTCTCTGTCTCAGGTTCTGTAGCGCCTCTGGTTTCCTAACCTTTTATTTGCTTCTGTCTCTTAATGTTGTGTTCCCTGACCACCTGTCCAAGCCTCTTGTCTTTCTCAGTCCCTGATCCCATGCTGTGGCTTCCATGCCTCAGGAACTGTAGATCTGTCTCCAGAGGTGGTAAATGTCCCAGTGTGCTGCACAGTGTGCTGTCCCAGTGGTCAGTCTAGGAACGCAGAGAGTACTCAGTAGAGTACCAAAGCCTGGCTGGCAGAGGGATGAGACTGGCACACTCCCAGAGTCTCTCTGGATGAATCCAAGACCCAGTGTGAAAGGACTAACTCTATAGTGGCTGATGTCATCATTTAAGTGCAGTATTGTGTAAGGGAAATTGTATACACATAGCTGAAATCTCATACTCAGATGGGTCAGGTGTAACTGGAAGTTTCTTTCCTGCCCACCAGTTCCTGAATAAACACTCTGAGGCTTAATATTAATTATAAAAGTGAGCCGGTGGCTCAGACTTATTACTAAGTAGCTCTTACAACTAAATTAACCCATTTCTATTAATCTATGTAATTGTCATGTGGCCTTGGTGTCACCTCATATCTTGCTTTCCCAGCGGCTGCTGGCATCTTTCTTGACCCTGCCCTGTTTCTCCATGTACCTCAGCTTGGATTTCCCACTTAGCTATAGTCTATCCTGCCATAGGCCAAAGCAGTTTCTTTGTTAACCAATGGTAATAAAACATATTCACAGCATATAGAGGGGCATTCCACATCAGTCAGGGATATAGTAAAACATCCACACTGATAGGAAGACTAAAGACCAGAGAGACAAAGTTCACAGCCATAGAAGAAGCTGGTGCTTGCAGAGTAGGACCTGAAACCAAGTTTTCCTGACCTGCAAGCCACAATCATTCATTAATTCACCAGATAGTCACTAAGCACCTATTGGAGCCGGGCCCACCATTCGGCCCCTATTATACAGCGATGGACAGGGGAGATACAGTGCTGCCTCATTCCAGTTGAAGACCAAGACAGCACATGGCAATATTCATATATAGGTGACAGAGCCAGGGTGATGACTGCTGTAGGCATTCATGCTGTCTGTCTATTTTCATAGGTAAAGACACTCTTCCACTTTCCTTTTAGGAGTTGTTCAAACTTTCTCTGAACATAGGTATTGCCAGGGGGGTTTTAGTTTTAGTGCTCCTTGACTGTGATATGTGAGAAGACCAATCAAGCTAGTAGTTTGAAATAATGTAAACAAATCTACCATTTACCTACTCCATCTAAAACCTTCCCACTCTACTGTGGTATAAGAATCCCTCCAGGGCTCCATCAGTGCTCGAAGAGAGATCAGGCAACTGGGCTTGTAGAGAAACTTCACTGACCTTAAGATGAAGTATTTCTCCTTCCCTCTCTTCCTCTTTATCTGTTTTCTTTCCATTCTTCTTTCTTCCTTCCCCTTCTCCCTCCCTTCTTAAAAATATTTTAGTTTCACTTATGTGTCTTTGTATACGTATATGTATGTGTAGAAGCCTATGTAGGCCAGAAGAGGGTGTCAGATCCCCTGAATATAGAATTATAGGCAGTTGTGAGCCACATGATGAGATTTCTGGGAATGAACTTGAACTTGGGTCCTCAATAAGAGCAGCAAATACTCTTAACTGTTCCTCCTCCTCCTCCTCCTCCTCCTCCTCCTCCTCCTCTTCTTCTTCTTCTTCTTCTTCTTCATGATTTGACACAGCCTGAATTGATTTTGACCCACTAATCATCCAGTGTTTCTTGGCATACATCAGGTGTTTACCATTATGCTTGACCACTTTTTAAAACTTTCCATTTAAGTAGAAACTAACACTTTCCATGGGAACACTAAGGCTCCAGGACAAGCCAAAGAGGGAAGGAGCAACTGGAATCTGCCTGGACTGAGTCTGTACTGTGGCCTGAGATATCAGAAGTTCTTATAACAAAGTCATAATGTCCACAGCACACACTCACCTGCTGGTCCTCTTGAGCGTCATCAGTCACGAACATAATAAGCTTATGCTTGGTATCCATCTCATCCTGGCTGTAACCCTTCCTAGGCCCTGAACATGTGCCAGGACCAAGTGCAGAGCAGATGAGCCGGGCATAGTTAGGTGAATACAGGTAGGAGTCACAGACAGTGATGTGCAGGCTCAGAGAGGGGCTGTCAGCTTTATCTGGAGTGGGGGGACTCGGGAAAGGATGAATGAATGAGCTTCCCTGAACTGTATCTTGAATGACAGGAAGTGATCAGTGTGTGACTGGCATGGGGTGGGGTGTCAAGCGTACCGCTGACAGAGGCGTGCTGGAGTCAGAGCTGAGGGACTTTAGAGGGCTATGAACTTAAGGACAATCTGAGTGTGGACACAATGTAGGTGGAGGGATATTGTGGGAAATGCGGCTAGCAGGGTCAACACAGGCCACATCCGCGAGGCCCTTATCTACACGGTTGAGAGTTTGGGCTTCAGCCTGGAGGCAGTTTGGAGCCAGGGATGGCCTGATCAGAGTTGTACACAATGAGGTTTTCTCTGATGGTGGTTTGGCCTGAAGATTGACATACTAAATGAGAGAAGGAAGCATTTAGCACATTCTTATTAAAGGTCAAGGTGATTTGTTTAACCAAGCTTGTACAAAGAGCATATTGGGTACTCTAGCATGCTGCTATTATCGCATTTTATTTTTATTTGGGGCAGTGGGGAGGAGGGAAGGATGGATGCAGTAGAGATGAATGATAGTCCAGGCATAACTGGAGCCAAGATAAAGAACATTTATATTTCCCTAAACTAGACCAGCCCTATGCAGCCGCCATAGTTGAGGAAAGGGTTATGGAGTGTACAAGCTAGAAGCAAGAGACAAAAGAGCAACGTTTATGTGTTTATCCTCCTCATGGGGTACCAGCACATTTCCAAAACACCACAGTGTTGATACCCCAACCTCTAGGGTCCTGGTGGGAAAGTTCTTTTTGGTCACCTCTCTGTCAGATGCAATGACCACACTCAGTGACCACCCTCCTGGGATCATCAGCTACTACTGTGCTCTTTCTACCAATCTTTTTTGACTTTTAATTCCCTTCTACAGAACTTAAAAGTATCCAGTTAGAAGAATCTGGTGCTTGGAGCCCAAATTTGAATAACTTTGCTGCTTGCATTTGTATGACCTTGGGCCCATAGGTGATAAGAGCCTCTGTTCCCATGTTTGCAGTACACAGAAGGTTGGAGTACTTGCTTCACAGGTGTTTAGATGAACAAATAGGACTATACTTACCATCTAGCACAAGGCTCACTCCAGGTAAGTACTCAGCCTTAGTGTCCCCTTTGTGACCTACAGTGTCCTTGCTCAGCTTCCCTGGTAAACTCCCTGTCACACCCAGAACTCTGACTTTCCCAGATGAATTTGCTTGCCAGGAATTATTTAGCTATCTGACTCTTCCCACCAAACTGTGAGCCTCAGAGGGAAGGGTTTTCTTCGTTTACTGTGGATCCCATTTTGAGGTCCACCATATCAAAGAATGTTCAGTAAACACAAGATTAATTACCAAATATAATGGTGATGGTGCTGAGCAGAGACCAAGCAAGGAATAGCCAGCACTGACCAGGTGATGGGGAAGCATCCCTTCAGCTTGCACCGCTAACTTTAGTGCAGCACACCTACCATCCCCCATACATGACACACAAGACTTCGGGATTAGACTGTTGGCTTTGTTTCTAGCTCCATGGTGACGTCATGTTTCCATAGCAAAGCTGCATGTATTCTCATAGTTCCATTGCTGAAACTGTCATGAACTTACGTTAACATTGCCCTAATGACTGGTGCCACTCTGCCTCAAAGACTGACATGGAAGGAGTTCTCCTTCTTTTAGGCTTTGGAATTTGAGGACAATAGGCTGTGCTTCTGCATATACCTTTTCTCTCCATGGGAGATGCTTGGGGAGTTCGGCAGCTGTGCTGGTTTGAGTGAGAAGGGGCCCCAAAGGCTCTTCAATTTGAACATTTGGTCCTGAGTTTGTGAAACTGTTAAAGAAGGCTTAGGAGGTGAAGCTTTGGTGGAGGAGGTGTGTCACTGAGGGGAGAACTTGAGGTTTCAAAAGCCCACTCTATTTCCAGTTAGCTTTCTCTGCCCTGGAGCGTATCTCAAGATGCCAGCTATTAGCTGCTGCTCCAGTGCCATGCTTGCTTGCCTGCTGCCAAGCTCCGCATCACGTGGGTCATGGACTCTAACCCTCTGAAACTGTAAGCCCCAAATAAGCTCTTTCTTCCATAAGTTGCCTTGTGCATGGTGTTTTATCACAGCCATAGAAAAGTAACGAAGACAAAAGGAACTATGACTCTAGAAAAACTAGAGGTAAGTAAGAAATTTTCAGCTCCAGCATCGGAAATGTTTTTCATAATTTCTCTTATGACAAAATGGTTTATAGCTGGCAAAGCCTCAGACTTCGAATCAGGAGTCATAATTCAAGTGGAAGTTTTAATTATGCATTTGCCAGTAGCTTACTCTTTCTTCATGGATAACTTGCATAACCTCTTCTTACTTGGAACAATGGACATTTGTGGATAATTTCTAAGACTTTCTTCAAGTAAAAAATTCCATAAATCATGAAACATCTCTCGACATCAACAAAATTACACAGCCAAATTTATCTTTAGTAGGTCAAGGTTTTGGCATGAAAGCAATGCATTGTTAATGTGTCAGCTATAGATTTACAAGGACAGGAAGATCACCATTGGATAATCAACATGTATAGAATTCTACTATTCTGAATGACTGTGGAAGTTGACAGTCGTGCCTTTGGTTTTGTGGTACAGTATATTGAATCTAGGATTTATCTCATATGGAGTTCTCGTAGTTAAAAGTAAGAAATCCCCAGCTGAGTTCTTATTTTTTTTCAAGTAAAATGCATTGTGATGAAATGTTTCAGATGACACAATGGGGAATCTTTCTTCAGTCTGAACTTCCACTGGATGCTTTAAACAAGTGCATGGGGCTGCCATACACAGGCCATTGCTGATAGGCAACATCATCTGCTTCCTGCTTATATGGTCCCTATTCAAAGCAGACCATTGAGAAAATAGTCTGATACTTCCAAAGATCAATACTGGCTTTGATCAATATGGAACTACGAGGCAATTTTAGTATATTGGATACTATTATACCTCCATGTAATCTGAGGCAAATTCAACTGAAACAGAAAAAGGCAATTGCAATAGAATAAAGTCATATAATTTTTTGGTTTACACAAACAAAAATTGAAGAAAAGGGCCCTTGAGAATCGCATTCTTGGAGGCAAGCTACACCTCGCCCGTTCCTCACTGCCACGAGGAGCTACTGAGACAGCAGCATGGGAGGTGGTGTGCAACATTTTCCATTATGTGAACACACTCCCAAGTCTGTTCCTCTGCAATGAGAGTACATGTTCAATTAAGCATAGAGAAAGGCACCTGGAGCAATGCGCTTATGTCTTTTGTGATCCGTCAACACGCTTAATACTGAGTCTCCCCGGGGGAGCTGTGCTGAGAACTTTCCCTGAGAGCTGAGAAGACAGACGAAGGCTGGGCTGTGTTTGCATACACATCCATATTTTACTAGGGAATTTGGGGGGAGGTTTGACTAACCTGAAATTATAAATAGGCTAATTAAAGCACTTTTAAGAGCTTGTTCTGTGTGCTGAATTCCATGTTTATAAGCTCTCCTCTAAATGCCTCCAGTTGGTGTGTCTCTATTGCCTTGGAGGAGGCATGTTAACCCAGAAAGCTGATGGCTTCATATTTGGACTTAGTGACCCTTTGCATTCTTTTTTAGATCGAAGCTCTCATTTGTATTTTCTATCCATGACTTGAGTGTTGTATTAGCGATTTTCCCTCACTGTGACTCCATACCTGGGGGGAAACAACTTAAGGCAGAAAGGATTTCTTTTAGCTCACAGTTTGAGGGGAGGAAAGACACGGCAGTGGGAGTGGCCCACAGTTGCGATAGCAGGCAGTGTGAGGTGGTGGGGTTCATGGCCTCAACCATCAAAACACAGATAGGTCAGGGTTGAGCAAGGGCTGGGCAATAATCCTTAGTGACCTAATTGTTCCACTAAGGCCCCACACCTGACAATGCCACCACCCTTCTTAAACAACCCTTCTAGGTGGGGATGAAGCACACAAACGTTCAGGTCTGTGGGGATGGTTGACATCTAAGTCATAACAAATGTGCACAGGCAAATGAAGGAAGATAAAGCCTGCAGAATAACACACTGCCCGAGGATTTGAGAAGCAAATGTTCATTTGCAGCAATGCTCTGATAACCACTCCTTGTTATCCATTCTAGAAGGCTCTTTGCAATCCATTAATCATTAGTTTCGCCTATTGAAGATACTGTAAAAAAGTGCTGGTTCAATGAAATCAAGTGGTACTAAGATGATACAAATGTTACCTTTTATGTAATTGAGGTGGCATGTCTGCTAATTAATTAGCAAGGAAAATAGAGGCATATAAATATCATCCCAGTACAGTGCATTGAAAATTAAAATACTTCAGGCTAAATTACCAATATCTCCTCAAGAAAACCCTTTTTGACAATCCATTTTTCAATGTCATGCTTTCAGTCTTGACCCTCACTTTGTTGAAGCAGAATTTGACTTTAATAAAATGGATTTTCTTTAGAAGACATTTTAAATTCAGCCTGAAATTAATTCAGGCTGGTCTTTTTTTATTGTCGGTCTTGGTTAGTGAGAATATTTTACAAGTTTTACTCAGATGTATGAAATTTAAGCTCCTGGGGCTGGAGCAAATGACTCAACAGTGATGGGTTCTTGCTTCTCCTCCAGAAGACCTGGTGGCTTTGTACCTCCAGTTCCAAGGGGTCTGACACCCTCTTCTGACCTCTGGGGGCACTGTACTCACATGGTACGAAGACATACACAAAGACAAAATGCCCATACACACAAAACAATAATTTTTTAAAAAACACAAAATTCAAGTCCCCATGGAAAGCAGTAACATCTCACGAAGCCCTTGTGTGTACCTGGGAGCTGAAAGTCTTCCAGGCTCAGGTTTTATCACCACGATGAGAAGAGCAACAATACACCAGGTTTCTTCCTTTTTATCTCTTCACAAGAAAACATTGTCACCCATGATAATGATGGCCTTTACTAACATGACTTCCAAAATTCTCCCTTACTTTGGCAAGAGTACCTTTACTTCATTTTACAGTATATATATATGTGTGTGTGTGTGTGTATACATATATACTGTAAAATACACATGTACATATATACACATATTTGTATGTATGAATGTACTGTAAAATATATATTGCATCTTGAAAGAATAATTTCCCCCAGTCTCCTTTCTCAGTTACTACCTCTGTCCTCAATACTGTACTCAGGGGAGTGGACTATCTCTATAATTGCCATCTTGTACCAACTGACTTATGTGATTGCTCCTTCCTCCCTGCACCTCCTCAGCTGACTGGTAAGATGGCCACACAGGAGTCTTTTCCATAATAGGGCCTCAAGGATATATATTTAGACATGGTTTCAATTCCAAGTCATGAAGATTTGAGCTGCCCTTTCAGAAGTGAGGACTTGTCCCGCCTCTCTCCTGTATTTATTCTTACTTCTGTGACTTCACCCAAGTTTAAATGCCATCTGGATGCTGATGCCTTCCACATTTGCAACTCTGGTTCTCTCTCCTGAAATCCAGACTCATCTATTCGACTGCCTACACCACCCCTCCTCTTGAATGCTTAATAGAAAGCCCAAGCACGACGTGTTCAAGATCTGCAATCCCTTTCCCACCCACAGGCATGCTTCATCTGAGTCTTCCCCATCTCCGGGATGGAAATAGCTTCCTTCCAGTGGCTTGGACTAAAAATTTCTTGGGAATCCTTGGTTCTGTTTCCTTTTACACATTAAACATACTATTTACCAAGAAATCTCCTTCTGTCCCTTTAAAATATATCAATCACTTATCACCATCCTCTCCCCATTGACCTGGTCACCATCAATGCCATTGCCCCATTGTTTGGATGACTGTAACCACTTTCTGGTTTCACCCTTGCCATACTGTAGTCTGTTTAAAAAAATTTTAGACTTATTCATTTTATTTTATATGTATGAATGTTTTATTTGCATGTATGTATGGAAATCCATATGCACACCTGGTGTCTTAAAAAAGAAGCCAAAAGAGGGCTTTGAATTCCCTGGAGCTGGAGCTACGGATGACTGTGAGACACCATGTGGGCTCTGGGAATTGAACCAGGGTCTTCTGCAAGAGGATCAAGTGCTCTTAGCCACTGAGCCATCTCTCCAGCCTTTCTCTAGCCTATTTTTAAATCAAATAATCACTGTACACATTTTCTCTATATGCATGATATATGTACATGTTGTGTGTGTGTGTGTGTTGTGTATGCGGGTGTGTGAGATAGCCATGAGCATGCATGACGAGGCCAGAAAAGGACACTGAGTATCTTGCTCTATTACACTCTGTCTTACTCCCTCGAGACTGGGTCTGCCACTAAACTCTGAGCTAGGCTGGCAGCCAGCAAACTTTAGTGGTTCTTGTGTCTCTGTCCCTCATTGTGATGGGGTTATAATTGCAAATGCAGACATGCCTGGCTGTTTTTATAGATGCTGAGGGTTCAAACTCAGGTCCTCATGCTTGCTCAGCAAGTACCCCTTTTGCCTGAACTGTCTACCTAGCCTAGAGTTCTCCTTTTGACAGAAGATGATGTCACTTTGCTTGAAGGCTTGGACTAGGCTTCCAGTCTGTGGTGCCATCTCTGGTTACTAGGTATGCCAATCCTGACAGTGTGGCCGTGTCCTCTGAAGGATACTGATTTCCGCAAGAGGTCCCTATATAAAGTTACACACGTGTAGGAGCTGGAGATAGCTTGGGCGAGGGTCAGCCTGAGCTGGCTATATGTCACTGTTCTAGTTCTGTGGTTAGTTGATGCCCCTTCTGAGTGGAAGCAAGTGTAAGAAGCAATGAGAAAAGCAATGTTATTGCTCATCAACCCAAGCCCAAGCTGCAATTAAGAGAAAAACATGCGGAAAGGTTTTGTATTATATCAAAACACCAGAATTATAATTAGTTAAGACCTCAGAGTTTGTCTTTCCTTGCTCCATAGGAAGGAAATATGAGAGAAAGGAAATGACATAAGAACCATGTCCAGGAGGGCCCATGTGTATAGAGGAATGGGTTGTGGTTCAGGAAGTTCCCTTTTCCCCATCCCCATCTCTGTGGAAGGATTGTGACAATGACCATCTTGGTCATATGACAGGTGTTGCTGTAGGCCGCTTGTTAGTTTCCCAGCCACCCAGACCCGAAATAACTACCCAGAAACTGTATTAATTAAAACACTGCTTGGCTTATTAGCTTATGCATATTTCTAGCTAGCTCTTCTATTAATCTGTGTATTACCACGTGGCTGTGGCCTACTGGTAAGTTTCCATTCGGCGTCCAGTGTCTGTCTCCTGCGGCGGCTACATGGCTTCATCCTGACTCTGCCTACTCTCTCTATGTATATCTCTTCTAGCCTGGCTATATTCTGTTAAGCCATTGGTTGAAAGCAGCTTCTTTATGGTCGAACGCAGCTTCTTTATTAACCAATGTCAATAAAACATATTCATAGCATACAGAGGGAAATCCCACATCAGACAGGTGCCGAGGAGTGGAAAACAAGCAGTAGTGTGAGCATATTTAAAGACCAAGTCTTGAATAGTATCACATGAATTCACGGGCTGATGGCAAAGATACCTGTTGGGTGTTCCTCTGATGCTGGAAAGATGAGAGCCATGTGGATCCCTCTTCCTTAACTGACCTGGGGACCTGTGCCTGTAGGCAGAGACATCTTGACTAACCTGCCCACATAGCGGTGAGAAGTCAACACTTACTGCTAAGTGCTTGTTCATTATATAGCAGTCACTCACTACCTAGCCACCTACTAGATGTGCATCCTTGATCTGATGTGTGAGCTGGGCATAGCAAACATACCCATGCTGAAAGCTTGTGTGAGAACCACACAGTTAAAGTGCTACATGCACAGCACTGGCCCTGGGGGTGTGCAGAGTACCCATTCCACATCACCTCCAAATTTCCGATGCTCACTACACTGCAGAGTGGATACTCCATCCAAGAGAGAAAGGCAGATGGGAGCTCTGCAGTGGAATGGGTGGCTGAGAGATCAGGGAGAGATGTATTTGGGTGTTCCTGGGTAGTGTGCTTGAAATAGAAGAGCATGAGGATTTGCTGGAGAGTTGTATATCAATTTGCTAAGAGCTAGAGTTATCTGAGCAAAGGGAACCTCAGTTGAGAAAATGCTTCCATAAGATCTAGATGTAGGCCATTTTCTTAATTAGTGCTTGATAGGGGAGGGCCCAGCTCACTGTGGGTGGTGCCATCCTTGTGCTGTTAGTCCTGGGTTCTATAAGAAAGCAGGCTAAGGAAGCCATTATGAGCAAGCCAGTAAGCAGCACTCCTCCGTGGTCTCCGCATCAGCTCCTGCCTCCAGGTCCAGTTTGAGTTCCCGTCCTCTCTTCCTTTGATGATGAATGGTGAAAAGGAAGAGTAAGCCAAATAAACCTTTTCCTCCCCAAGTTGCTCTGCTCATGGTGTTTGGCTACAGCAGTAGTAACCCTGACTAAGATGGTGTGTGTGTATGTATGTTCCTTCTCCCTGTCTCATTTAAGAGTGTGGAAACAGGGTAGTATAATAGGTGCCCCAAGCAGGTAGCATCATCTTCATCTTGACCTGAGTTTGTGGGCTCATACCAGTATAACCTGCTACCTCTTACAGAGGCTTGGGGGTGGGGAGATGCCTAGGTTGTATACTTGAGGATGATCCTTTAAGACTTCCTACCTGCCACAGGGCCAACCTTCCCCTGCTGGAAGCTGTAGGAAATTAAACTGGAAAGAAGAGAACTGTGGTTTCCTGTTGAGCAAATCAGTCCCTTTCTGCCAATGTCCTGGGCCACTTCTGTGTATCAGGCCATCATTATCCCTGGGGTGAAACTCCTTACAGGTGTGTGACAAGGGTCACCATGGGGGACACCTCCCTTAGAACATCTGCTATGATAGGACCCATTATCGTCTCAGCATGCAGGCCAGGGTGTCCAGCTTAACCCCTCTTTTTTTTCTGTGGCCTTGGGAGGTGTTGAGCATGAGGGATGGATGGAGGAGAGAGTGTATCTATTTTCTCTTTCTGTGTTTCTGCTTCAGTGATGGAAACATCATAAGCTCCCTATGACACAGAGACTTGGGCCTAAAATACTTTTCCTGTCTCCTGCCCGCCCTACCACTGCCTGTTACTGTGACTGAGGGAGGCCTTTCATTCCTCCAGTAACTGAGATGAGTGTTGATGGGATCAGATCCCCTCTCTGAACTCTTCTGAGTCCCTTCAATGTTCGCCAAGCTTTGTAATGCTGCCACTCTGCCCGGATGCTTCCGCTTCCCTCCTTCCAGCTTGCCTGTCTTCCTCCCTCCCTCCCGTCTTCTGTCTTTTCTCTCTCTTCCTCTCTCTTCCCTTCCTCTGCTTTTCCTTCTGTGTCAGTGACCACTTCACTTAATATTAATCAGACTGGTGTAGGGGGAGGGGAGGGGAGCAAAGGACCCCCTAATGATCCCCTATGCCAGTGGAAATCAGACAGATTGTGTTTCGGGGCTTAATGTGCAATTTCATGGCTTTTCACGGTCTCTAAACTGCAAATTCAAGATTATTTGAAAGCATTTTATTTAATTTTCATGCTTTTTTAATCAAAAAAGTTAAAAGAATAATAATCTTTTATAGGCAGTTATAAACGTGCTATTTACACACAAGACAGAAATATCTCCCTTAGCTGAGCAGTCTAAGCGTGTGCTTAGAGAGAACTCCACAAGAATACTGATGAGGAAGGGCATGGCTGTGTATGGACAGGATTTAAGTGAGTCTTGTAGGTGATGTGTATTGAGGTGGAGTGATCTCAGGGTCACCAGCATGTCACCCCATCAGTTGCCCAACCTCTGCATAGGGAGTGACCTGATGGTGAGCCCCTTGTCGGGAGGACCAGCATCTCAGCCATCTTTACACTCCTACTGAAGATAGGGGTTGGGGGAAGCAGCCAGTGAGAGAGGGAGAGGGCAGTGATCGCTTTACTGTCCTTCCACCATCTCTTCCACATCACAGTGGAGGCAGAAGCAGCAGGTGCAGCTGAGCTATGGGCTCAGGGAAGCACTCTGCTGGGAGATGTGCGAATTCAATGTCCACATATTCTTTTTTCTATTGTTTCTGTCATTTGATTCACAAATCTAGACCTTTAAGATTTCCAAAACCCGGCGTTGAACTTTTTCACTTCCTTAATGAAGAAGGAGCATTAAAGTGAGAGGCCTCCTCAACGGAGGTCAGAGCCAAGGCTTGAATTCCAGTTTCCTGCCTCTTTTTAACTAGATGCCTCTGTGATTTCCCCATCTTGACTTTTCATCTCTTGATATGTGCTGTCTCACACAGTTCCCCCAAGTCCTGCGACTTCTAGGTTTACCTTCTCTGTTATTCCTCCTTCACCTCAGCACACTTTCTTTTTTTCTGATTAAGAAGTTTAGGATGAAGCGATCTGAAAGGCTGGGAGGCTGGCAGAACCCTACAGATTTACAAGGCATGGAGGATGAAGGAAGATGCTGCCCAGCCCCCTTCTGGAAGGAGATCAGACTTGGTTCAGGTGTGATTCTGAAAAGGTCCATATTGGGTCCAAAGTACCTGGTAGTGGCTTTTTTTTAATCACATAGTTGGCAAAGCCCCAGCTACACAGACAGCTGACATGGTGGAGTCAGTCAGCCGGTAGAATCCCCGAGCTTATTACCAACCTGCAGGATAACGATGACCACATCATCAAAATCGTTATTGCCTTAGACAGGCGTGGATGACAAAGGCACTCTGGGGACTTGTGTTTGAAATGGGCTGCTTCTTAGCCAACCCTGACTCTCCAGAGTGACTGTCTACAGAGTTAAAGGATCGTGAAGCAGAAAGGGGCCCATAGAGATCATCAGTTCCGGCTTCCTGCCTTCCGACAGGACTACCCTTTGTAGAATAGTTGCTGGAAAGGAAATTGAGCCAAACTTACTTTTATATGTTATTCTTGTGATAGTATCTCTGTTGAGCATTCGATTAAGAAATGGGTTTGATGAATCAGAAACCTATAGGGGAAGAGAAAATATTAATGACTGGGTGTCAGTCACTCTCCCAGGGCAAACATCTCCATGCATTATTTCATTCCTTCATATTGATGGCTTACCATGGGTCCAAATCTATGAAGTTTGGGAATTCAGAGATCAGAGATACACATTCTACTCTATATGGACACTTTATCTCGAGAAGGAAGAGAGGTAGATAAACAAACCATTCTCATGTGGATTAGGAAGAGCTCTGATAGAGTCATTAGGGAGGGACCACCCACTATCTGAGAATCAGGGGAGCTAGGGTTTGGAAGGATGGATGGAAGCTGAAGTGTTTTGATGTTAGGATATAGGAGAGAATGGAAGGCAAGGAGGGAAGAAAAAGCATCCATGCTGACGTCCTGTTCATGAAAGGCTCATACAAGTATGTAGTGTAGTTGGAGCTAAAGGCATTGGGAAGGACAGGAGGGAAGAAAAAGCATCCATGCTGACGTCCTGTTCATGAAAGGCTCATACAAGTATGTAGTGTAGTTGGAGCTAAAGGCATTGGGAAGGACGGGATGAGCAGCTAGCCCATGTCAGGCTTTGAATGTCACAACAGGGTATGTTTCAACATTCTTCCTCAGAAATGGGGAACCATCAAAGGGTTTTGAGCAGGGAATATGGAATGCAATGTCATGGAAGGTGAATTTGTCTAAATACAAAGAGACTCTCGAATAAGGTCACCAGAAGAGGGATGAAAAAGAGAACCTTGCAGTTCTGCTGCTTATCATCATATGAATATATTATCAACCACAACCTTCGATCTTCCATCCACTCACCCACCCTAGACATATTTACCGAGTATAATGGGCTGAACACTGCACTAGAGATGAGTTTCCATTTTTACTTATGCTCTCACATATCCAGATTCTTCCTCTGGGAGAAGCAGCTAAGGAACAAGCAGAGAATCTCTGGGATCAGAGAATCGCCCTTTATTGTGAGGCAGCCTCGTGCGGCTGTGGAGTTTCCTTCACAACCCCCTTCTGACTCAGTCTTTTCCCAGTGCCGCTGTTCATCTTAGTCATTTCTCTCCCACCTTGCTCAGCGCAGCTCTGCAATTTACATCTCAGCTGCTAATCGGGTGTTGTGACATATCAACGTTTTAAATCTGATTTATTCTGAGGTTTGGGAAAATCACAGCAGATGATCATTGTTATTAGATAAGCAACAGGTAACTTTAGTTTGGAGAAAGCACAGACTGTTTATTTTGTCTCCATCTGGCTTTCTTTTCGCACAGTTCCCTGGGTGTGTTGTAGTGAGACACACAACTAACTGGGGCTTGGGGGGGGGTGACGATGCTCAATGGAGGCAAAGTCCCCACCTCCAATGGGGGAAAAGTCCCAAGCTGAACACTCCTGCTCCCTGGAAACATTAGTGCCAGATTCCGCTTCTGTCATGACACACTCTTTAGCATTGAAAGGGCAGCTCAGAGCCCTCTCCTGTTCGTACTGATGTGCTCTGGGCCATGAAGGTGTCTGGTGGAACGGGAAACTGCAATGGGTCTCAGTTGCCGGGTGCCTTGGGTTCCTGGTACTCAACAAACTGGACAATATTCTTGTTGAGAGCAGCCCCCTTTGGAGGTGATTAAAAATTATTGAAGAATTTCCAAAGTGCACACAGATGATTTGCGGGCACAAGTGCGTTGGCAGTGTGGGTGAGAGGATGAAATGTGTACTTGATGTAAGTGAGCTAAGTGGGCGGTTAATGGTGTGTGATCGAACAGCAATTATAGCCAACTCTCAGCTCCCTGTGCTCATGGAATGGAAGGGGAAATAAGCCTCTCTTATTGATTTAGTGACTGATTGTGTGTGAGCACACACTTGTGTCTCAATGAATGTGGAGAGCTCAGAGGCCAATTCGTGAGAGTCAGTTTTCTCTTTCCACCCAGATCTCAGGAACTGAACTCAGGTCATCAGGCTTCTCAACAGGTATCTTTAACTGCTGAGCCATCTACTTTTACCACCAAACCCTTAGCCATCTCTGGTGCAGGATTTGGTCAGGGTGACATTTCTTCAGATGAACCACTCATGAGGGGACTTCTCATCTTGTGTTCTTGCCTTACCTACAGACACCTGGAAGTAGGAGGCACGGGCATCAGAGGAGGCCTGATGACAATCAGAGGCTGTACATCCTTAGGGACTAAGGATTCAATCCATCTCATTTCTGAGTACCAGTGTCTAGCAGAGGGTGGACCTCTGTCCCATGCTCAGTTGGAGTTTTGAGATGAGTGAATGACAAGTCAGAGCTCAGCTAGCTCACCATGGAGCTGGAAATCTGGGTGTTAATTTTGGGGAAGAAAAAGGGAATGCTATTGTTTTATTTTGAGCCTGAGCCAGAAAGGTTCAGGTTTGCTCAAGTAAAGAAGGGGAAATTCCTCAGGGTTCAAACTGGCTTTAGAACATTCAGGAGCTGGCCACTGTCCCTAGCTGGCCTAAGGTTCTAACTAAGGTCCTTGCAAACGTCAGGGGAGCAGCCAGGCCCTGCAAACCTGAGTTTTGGTTGGGACCTCAGCGTAGCAGAAATTTCTGCATGAGCTTGTGAAACACCAGCAGTTTGCCATGGAGGAAGTTGGCTGCCAGTCACGCCATCAGTCACTCTCAGCTGTTTCATGGTTGAGCTTCCAGGACGGCATTCACTGACTTAGAAACTTGGAGCCAAGTGAGGGCAAAGTCAGGGACTGATGCTGAGATGCTCTTCAAGGGACTTGGGAAAGGCACATTGACCTTGGATGTGTCTGGATTGGGAGTAATGGATATTACTCATGGGAGACTTGGTGTGGGGAAAACCACAACAGGAAGTGATTCCTGGTCACATGACCCATGTGTAACATATCCCTAGGCTTCACAAAGTGCGTGGACCAGGCTGACTACGTGAATTGTCTGAATCATAACTGGGACTGCAGCAAGAATTTGCTCCCGGCTTGCAGGTACCAGTGGGATATGGCTGGGAGTGCGTGGTGTTTAAGTGTTGTTTTCTCTCTTCTCATCCTTAGCTCCTCTCTCAGATCTGTTGAGTTGGGATATGATGGGAATAACTAATAAATATTACAGCGAGGCAGGACTTGGGTGTCTTTCCTGGTTGGGCTGTTATGAACGCTATGAATTGTGCCTGGCTCAAATGAAGGTGAGGAATTTAGCAGGAGCCATGATGTCTGGGAAGACGACCAGTACCTGTTGCACAGAGTCTGCTTTGGGGGGAACTATTGCCTAAGGGGTCCCTGGGGACCCCATTACTCCAAGAGCTCTGTTACAACTCCTTGGTGGTGAATGCTAAATTTCTACTGAAACTCTTCACGGCAGTCCAAGTTCTGGTTGGTCCAATTTTCTCTAATGATTTGGGCACAAACCTCTCCAGCAGTTAGCACAGTGTGGCACTTTGCAACTAACATAGTTTACTTAAAAAAAAAAAAGCAAAAACTTTTTTACAGTTGGAAAGTAAATCTTACTTTTTATTAAAAAATTGTATATCTACATCCCTTTATATCTGCCAAAACATTAATAATAATAAAAATGTCAGAATTTTTTCAGTTGGACATTTCACACTGTTGTTGCCTATTGGATATCTGGGGTCATACAGTCAACATGGGGACTTTGTCTTAATTCTGCTTGCCAGGATTATAAATCAGCATTCGAGTGGGAAGGGAAGGTGAACTTCATAGCTGTTGTGGGGAAGCCTGGAGGTTTATTATAGTGCAGAGAGGGACATCTAACACTTCTCTTATTCCCTTGGTGGCAGCAAGTATTGGGCAGTCTTCCAGTCCCAGAGACCATCAGCACTCCAGCCCCTCTCCTTTTGCTACTGCTCTTGGCCCACACTAGTAGGTATGGCCTGAAGCCTGTCCCTAGCACCAGCTTTCTCTTTAGGGCAGAGGCCGTGCAAGCCTTCAGGCCCTGAAGCTCTGAAATGGAACTTATCACTTCTTCATCTTACTTACATAGCCTTGAATCTTTGGTGAATCCATGTTTATAAAAATCATAAGATCCCAAAGCTTTCTTAGGCACAGACATTAGTTGACATTACTTCTTTAAATGTTTTTATTCCCAACAGAGACTGTAAACAGATATTCTGGTTGGCGTGGGAGGGTGGCAAGAAGAATAAAAGAATGCAAGACTTACTTTTATAAATATAGAAACTACCACCAATCCGTTTGGACTCTTCGCAGCTTCTGTGACATTTGTGTATAGCTCGTGGTTATAGTGGATGAGTTGTACCTGGCAGGAAGGAAAATCAAGAGTAAGAACAGCAATTCAGCATCAAAAGAGGTGAGGCACGGCGTATCCGCCAGTGCAAGGGTGAACTGCAAACATACCAAAGAACAATTGGAAGCACACATTTTTAATTGAAGACATTTCAGAGGGAGGTGTAGATAGAACCTGTGTGTGTACAATGCATGTGCACACATATGAACATGCGACCTACACAAATTTGCAGACATGTTCTGGTAACAAGAGTCCTTTGAATAAGGTTAGTGTCCATCTGGTTCTTCCTCCCTCCCAAGACATTTCCCCTAAAGTGTGCGCTAAGTGGATTTTCCTTATTAGGAAATGTCCTCAGGTGTGGACATCTTCTTCCAGCAGCCCCAGCTTGACTCTTTGGAAGAGAGAGTGGATGGCTCTGTCTCACGGTGTGCCAACCTGTCCGGTTCACTTGGTTATGCAAAACTTTGTTTCTAACAGAACCAGTGACTGGCTATCAAGTTCTATGCAGCAAGCACTGGGGCTGAGGGCAGCAAGAGGAGCCCTAGATTTGGGTTGTGGTGAAGTGGGTCCCTCTATTACCTTATTCTAAATTCCCATTGTTGAACAGGGCATACATATATACCCAAATTAACACATTGCAGACTTATGATCAAGTTTTATACCCTTTCACTGAGACCTAATCACTTACTATAAAATGTGAGTGTGATGATTTCTTTTAAGATGTATCTTATAGCTATGATTTTAAACAATACTTTACAACAATATGAACGTATATTTAAAGTGTAGATATGAACACCATTTCTCTCATCTCTAGCTAACCCTGGCTCACATGGTGGGAAAATGAACAGCTCATTGTAGACCCTCCCAGATAGGTTTCTCTGCTTATAAAGCAGACAGCTGCACACATGCAAAAAAAGTTTAAAGGAGCAATAGAGGGGTGTGGCCACAGCTCAGTTGGCAGTGCTCTGCTTCTTCTGGGTTCAAGTTCTAGCATCACACAAACTGAGCTTGGTAAGTCCAACACTTAGGAGGTAGAGGCGAGAGGGTTGGGGTTCAAGGTCATCCTCGGCTACTTAGTGAGCCAAAAGCCAGGGAATACACGAGACATATCTTAGAAGCAATAACAGCAACACCAACAGAAACAATAACATGGAAAAATTTACAGTTACCATTCTAAAGTTGCTTTCTGACTGCCTGTTCATTCAAGTCAATACCTATAAGTCTACCCATAGCTCTGTTAGCAGCAATAGCCTCCTCCCTGCTTGAATACCCCATAACACGCTGAGCCCTCTCACCGCCTTTCATGGCTTTCCATTGTTTGGCTTCTTGCCACACTGTCACAGCACAGGCACCATAGATCTCTCTCTAATGGTGTTAGTACTCTTCCCTGGCTGGTTTGAAAATCTAACCAGATAGTGCCTGGAAAGTGACTTGGGACTCTGAAAGTACAAGACAACTTTCATTCCTGCCAGTATCCGACCTTGCATTAAAAGTGTATGTGTGGTGTGGTGTAGTTTTCAAAAAGAAAGACAATGAACTAGAAGGAAACTTGCCCTTGAGTTTTGAAAACAACCAGCACATTTATTCTTGTGGTATGCAAGTGTTGCTGGGCACCCAGGTCACCTGGTATTTTGAAACTCTCCAGTGCCGGCTTGTTCCAGCCCAGTTCTGACTATTTTGGGAAGGAAGCAGGTCCTGTGTTTGTTAAAAGATTTCCAGCTAGAGATCCACTGGACTTGCAAACCACTGGAGTGTCAATGGGCAGCAGTAACCCAGCAGTGCCCACTCAGAGAGTACCACTGATCTGAACACCCTGAGTCCATGGAAAATGTCACGGAGGGGGCACACAGTATCACTGCTTTTGACATTCCTCATTTGCTTTTTTAACTTCTTATATATTTTGCCAGTGGAGACAGATGGTTAGACTGCAGCTAGTTTGCCGTCAGAAAGGCAACCACAGGCAGGGGCTGGAGGACCATTTATTTGTCTGTGCAGTGCTCTACCAGGCCTATGCCTACAATTTTAACTTACAGAGACAAAGCTAGCAGTGGAGAGAAGAGTGCACGTACAGAAGCGTGGGCAGCACCTATTAGTGTAGCTAGTGAAAGGCTCTTTGCAGAGAAGATATTTGAACTGAGATCTGGTGATGAAGAAGAACAAGGCCCGGAGAGATCGGAAGGAGGCCTGTCAGTCACACAGAGCATAGAGGATACAAAGGGTCTGAGGCAGTGACAAGCAATGCAGATGGTTAGGGGTGGGTAAAAGTGGCCCGGGGTGGGACCAACTCACACAGGACTTTGCAGACCTTGGTGAGGGTCTTTGAAGTAGGAAGTTACTGGCATTAAGACATAAATAAATAAACTGACTCAGACGCAGTTTGGAAAGATCTCTTTGGACACCTAGAGGGGCACGATAGAGACAAGAGGCGGTCTTGCCCACTCTTCTTTATGCCACAGTCATCCATCACCCTGTCTTTTCTAGGACACCTGGTGATGTTGTCCTTCTCTGTTGCCATTGTGTTCTTAACCAGAATTTATCGTGATTATAAATTAGCTTGCAATGATTGATCTGATGTGCCCATTTCACAGGGCTAAGGGGTGTCCAAATAGCTGCTAATATTCCTGGGTATGTCTGTAAAGATGTTTCTGGAACAGATCAGCATTTACATTAATAAACTGAGTAGAATATATGTAGCCTTTCAAACACAATGTTTTTGAACATTGTTTTGAACAACAAATATGTTCCCAGACACAAAGGGAGATGTCACCCTTTAGGTAAACATCTCCAGGGATGGATGCTATTCATCATCTTGCTCCTAATGTTTGTCATGGAATTTGGCCCATTGTGAAGCTTAGCAAATGCTTGCTAAATGAATCATTTGCTTGCTAAATGAATCATTCTACTGCTCAGAGTCTGAGCCTTGGAAGGGGCCTTAGATAAAATCAAGACTAGCTCATTTCTATTAAACACGAAGAAACTTCGGGTCAGAGAGGGTCTACATCTTGCTTATCACAGTGTTCATGGAGCAGTATGGTGATTTATACTTCATCGGAAGCATGGCAGAGGAGAAGCTGGGCAGGATAGCAGCAGTCCATGGAGAACCTCACAGGTTCAGGTGGTGCTAGGGTCTCATGCCTATGGTTTCCAGGCCTTTGGTCTTGCACTGAGACTCATACAATCAGATGCAGAACTATCTTCACATTACAGAATTTTCTAGAGACCAAAGTAATTACTTTCTCCAAGCTCCATGCTGAAATTCAGCTTTAGAACTACTTCCCAAGTATTTGTCTTTGCTGAATGAACACTTGCTGTGAGCAGGCTTCTGAGTTAGCCCCGTCATTGGTCCAGCTGTGAGCAGTCTCTGGCCTGAAGCATAATTTCCTTTTCCAGGAGTGTGTGACAAGCCTGTGACCAGTGCTTCTCACTCAAGTTTTGGGAGAGTGACCACGCATCTCTCAGGCCTGATGCACATGCTCCAGTTAACCTTTCTCTGTGTGGCACTCTGTCCCTTATTAAACTTGAGTCACCTTGTGATGGCATTCATGACAAGGCTACCACATTAACCTCTGTAATAACTCAGTGGCTTCCACCTCCTGGAAGGTAAAGGCCTGAATGTGAGCCCAGCCCTTGGCTGGGCCCAGACTTTTCTAAATGTCTTAATGGTTAGCATGGGCTAGCAGCTTTTTTCACCTCATACACCCCACTTCTTCCTTTCTCTGCAGCCTGTGTTTATTCTGTTATTTCTGTTTCATATATCTTTCCCTCCCCTTTTTATCTGATTTTTATTTGTGAGCCCCTTTAGAACTCGGTTCAAGGGTCACCTCCTGAGAAGTCATTTTCACAGCTTGGAACACGCATCACAGTTCTGTTTCCACATTTATGGTGAGAATGATTCGTTCTTCACATCTTTTGCTAGACTCTAAGCTTCATCTGGCGAAGAACCATGCCCAGTATCCTAGAACTCAGCACCGTATCTGTCCATAGTAGCAATGGCAAGGTAGAAATTAACTGTAAAATGGATAGAGGAAGCAAGGTAGGCCATGATCAGACGACAAAATGTGATGTCGTGAGAAGCAAGGAGAGAGGGTTGCTTGGCTGAACTGGGGAAACAGTCTGAATTCCAGATGTGTATCTCAAAAGGGAGTTAAGGCCCATAGTATCTGGATTACCTGGCCTCTCCTTGATGTAAGGGGAGGAGCTCGGTCATGCCTCAAAGTGATGTGCCATGCTTTGAGCAAGCCCATGGAAGGCTTGTCCCTTTCTGAATGGAGATAGAGGAGGAGTGAATGGGGGGGAGGTAGATAGGAAAAGGGAGGGGATGGAAGGATAAACTGGTTGGTATGGAAAATAAATGAAAATGCTATTTAAATAAAAAAAGACCATTAGTATCCTCATAAGACTATGTAGATGTCATAGCCTAGCTTCATCCCTGAGCACCTGGGTCACCCAGGTTCTCATCTTTACATAAGGATTGTAAAGCTGCCTACTTCCTAGATCCATTGCTATGATTTCACAGGCTTGGAGAAAAGCATTTTGCCCAGGGTCTGGCATGCACTAGTCACTCAGTGGCCATCTGTCACCATGCTTGCTGTTGTTCTGTGTTTACTCTTGCAGTAGATAACAGAGCCTTAGGCTCCTATAGACATCAGGGTTATGTGCGTACAGTTTCCTCTTCTGCATCCTGTCTTTGAGTGTGTCTTCCTGAGGACCCAGGGGAAAGTACTACCTACTGGGGAGAACTCAGTGCATGTTCCCTGCTCTGGATGAAGTGAGAGCTTTAAGGAGGAATATGTTGCTAGTGGCTCAGAAGGTAATTTAGCAGGCAACCGGCATTTAAAGCCATGAGTGAGACAGTGAATCTTCCATCCGTGGGACTTGTGGGGCTTCTGCCACCGTGACTTCACTCTGCTTTCCTACTATTAAAGTGGTCAAAGAGAAAATGGGCAAGAACGGGTGTGGCTAGATTCCAAGAGAACTTTATATGCAGCACACTGTGGGCTGGGTTGGGTTTGTGGTTAGAGGTCGCCCACTGTGGCTTGTTTAAGTTGAGAGCTGGGCAAAGAACTTCCAAAGCATTCATTTTCCCGTAACTGTGTACAGAGGGGAGAGAATGCATGCTGGGAGAAAGTAAGCATGAGTCTGCCCCTCCCCCTCGTGTAATGGCCATTCTAATGTTCCTAGAGTCCTTTAAACTTTCCAAAGCACCATCAATTCAAATGAGCTTACTTCTGTCAGCCCTGAGGTCTCAGGTGCCCACCCTGGGATGGACCCCAGGAGTCCAGAGATGCAGGCTATAGATTCCACATCCTTGAGGCACTCACACAGAGAATCTATTTGTTCCCTAAATAGACAAAGGATAAAAAAAAAAAGAAGGCACAGAGAGGTCACACAGCCAGTGACAGCAATTCAGGTCCACTTCACCTCCCCATAAAACAGTAAGGAGAGAAGGAAGGTGTTTTATACTTGAAGGGGAGATTACATTTCAGCAGCTTTTGCTGGAACAACAGTTATAAGCGAGAGCTTATTTATAGAAGTCATTAGCAAGTTTGTCTTTCTGTGTAAGAGCACAGACTCTGCAGAGAAGAGCACGGCTTGATATTTACCAACTGCCACATTCTCACCCCCAGCCTTGGCAATTATCACGGGTCTGCCTGGTGATGATGGCTTCCTGTATCCTAAGACATGTGGATGCAATTAAGCTGCAAAGGACATGAAGCATCCATCATGTCATTGGCTGGAGACCCTAGATGTGTCATGGCAATGTAAACCACTAGACTGAAGGGATCCTCCCCCCCCCAGGAGGGATCACTACTTGGATTTTTAAGGCATGATATTTTTTAGTGAGTTGTTCTAAAGTTTGAACAAATGCAGGGTATGACCCTTGGGTACAGGATGGAGCAAGAAAATTTGAAGCTTGGCTTATCCAGATACTCTTCTGTCTGAGTTAACCCGAGGCTAGCTACCTGATCCCTCTGTGCCATGGCTTCTTTCTTAGAAGAATGAGGATGCATCTGAGCATTGTTACAAGAATGAAACAGAAAAATTACCAACATCCTCTTCAGGATCCAGGCAGGGTCTAGGCAAACAATCACAACAGATGGGGTGATACCATGGAAGAATTAGTGTGCTCCCCTGGTGCTCACCCCTATTCTAAAATAGCTGTTTTTAGAAGCTTAACTCTCCTTCTGTGGTCCTTTCCCCAAAGCATCTATATCCCTTCTATTTCTCAATAGCGAAGCTGCTGAAAGCCAAGGCAGGATGTGCTTCCTGTAAAGGGATCCATCCACATCCTTCCAGACGTGTCCTCTGGGCTGAAGCTGCTACCAACTAGGATTAAATGGTGAGGTCTGAGAGCTCTTTTTTGAACCTCGTCTGATTTTACTGTGAGTTCCCCAGAGTGGCATCCTGCAGCTAGAGACTTCTTATTCCCATCCTTTCCTCTGTATCCACTTATTTTCCTTCCCCCTGCCCCCGTACCCGCAAGACTTCAGAGCCATCCTAGCCCCGGGTGTGAGGAAAGATAGCTCATTGTTCTAGAGTCAAATATCCTGGGTTCAAGTCCTAGGTTAGTTAGGCTCTTTGAGCTTCAATTTCTTCACATGCAAAATGTGATTGCAGCATGGCTGCTCAAGGATTGACTCTGCCGATTAACTAGCACAGCTTGCAAATGAGATCAAATGTACGAATGAGATAAAGCAAGCTTCAAACGCAGCATCTGGTCCAGAGTACACACTCATTAAATGGGTGCTGTGATGATTCTTATTAGAAATGCCTGGCTGCCGAAGCTCAGACAAGGAAAACGAGGGGTTTAGCCACTTCAAAGTTACTTAGAAAAAAGTCAGATGATCGACTTGTTTAGATTGCATTTTTTTAAAGGGAAGTGTCTATAGATTATTTATTTTTATATCCTGTTTTACCTTATTACCACCTGACCACCAAGATGATTTTGCTGGTAGCTTCTTTCTGTAGTTGGTATTATAAAATCGACAATGCTACCAGCACACATAGTCTCAGGGCTCTGCCTCTCTTCAGGTCATTATCATTGCCACAGAAGGGATTGTCTCTGGATGAAAGCCATCTTATTGGCATGTCCAGATCGTTTATGTAAGATAGATATTTCAGAGCTCAAGGAGTTAGCATTAATGAAGGCTCACTTGGTCTTAATTAAAGTAGAGTCCGATGTTACATAGGTCCTTTGAATTAAGTCAAGAATCATTTCCCTATTTCTACTTACAAAAAGTCAAGAGCAAGGTAACTTTACAAGTACATTACCAAGAGACTTTTGAGGGCCAGACAAGCCACTGTCTCTCATAATTACATATGAAAAGCTTATATTAACATTAGCCGATTGTAATATTATATTAAAATAATCATTGCAATCAAGCAGGGCGCATACCAGGAATTAAAGCCCATCACTATTGGAGAAATCTGCCAATGAAATTTAGTGTATTGGTTGAATGAAACAGAAAAGAGAGCCATTATCATCTCAGTGGGACCACTTATTTTTGGTTATTCCCACTCCTGGGGAAGAACTTGTCTTAGGAGTTTGCTCTTTTGAGAGAACTGAGTAGTTTCTGCACCCCCAAACACAGAGGAAACTGTTGCTACCTCTCCGGCTTTGAAAGGTTCAGCAATGTGACACCCCGAGTCACTGTGAAGCCACCCCAGGGACTTTGATACAAGGCTTTGCCCTCTTAAAGTTATTTATATGGGCTCATGGATTTGTTGTTTTAGATGCAATTGAACTTGAAAGAGACACAACTTCTTGAAGGACAGGGACTATCGAGGCTCATAGAAGATCTACACCGAAGGCAAGGCCAAGACGACCTGCCTTATTTGCGCCTGGTCATCAGTCTCTATCATGGACGAAGGAGGGATTAAATCCTGACCTTCAGCTTGCCATGCCCCTCACTTGTCCATTCTGTAGTTACTTTAGATGACTCGCTTCCTAATGCCTGTCAGTGGGACATCAGGAACATCATCGCTCAACCAAGTCAAGCTGCAGAACAATTTGGATAAAGCAGTCACAAAGCCAGGCTTGACTATACACTTTAATTGCCCGAAATGTGATATTTAATAACGAGCAACACACACCAGCCAGTTCCAAAGCCACTAAATAGACACAATCTATCCACGTAGGTTGTCTCTAGAGAAGACTAGAATGCTAAGCAAAAAGTCGGAGGGACATATTCTATTTCATTTTTTTTTCTCTTGGAATGGGGTCTCACTATATTGCTTAGCCTGAACTTAATTCCTAGGCTTCAGTGAACCTCTCTCCTTAGCTTTCTGGGTAAGTGAGAAAATAAGCATGTGCCACTGTACCTGGTTAGGGACCAGAATATAAATGATGTGTCTGCCATTGGTCAATGGGTCATGTTGGTAAGTCAAAGTCCTTTAAGAAATTAAGGTCTTTGTGTAGAAAACGTGGAGATTTCAGGAGCAAGTTTTCATGGTTCTTCTAAAATATAAACACATCGCAGAAGAAGTTTAGGATGCTGTCTGTTGAGCATCCCTCAAAGAAGATAGAATTGGGCTGTATAAGTTAAAGTCCCAGTAGGCAGCATACTTATGCTGGGGCTGTACACGGGTTGCAGTGGCATCAGACCAGACTTATAAACAGAGATGGAGGCTAGGGATGGGACTGTGAGCCAATGATGTATGTGTGTAGATCAAGAGCAGCCTCAGTTCTCCTGACTTCCACTTTGTGACCTCTGTCTTCTTCATTTGATAGTGACTAGCTCAAATCAGACCAAAACCAAATAAAATAATTATCCCTGTCCTGATGGCTGCCACCCAAGCCTTTCATTCACCCTCTCAGCAATACCCACGTGTGTTTGCTGTGTGCCAAGCAAAGTGCTGGGCATACAGAGCTGAGAGAGGAAAAATCTAAACAGCAGGAGGAGGTGCTAAGCCCCTGGGGCACGATGGAGCAGAGGAAGTGTCAGACACCAGAAGTTAGGGGTCATTAATTAGGGTTTGGTGACTCAGGAGAAAAACCTCAGGGACAGACCACACTCAGTCTTAAAGATCCCAATGATACTATGGCCTGAATATTAAGAACAATGGAAAGTTAACAATGGAGGTGTGGAGGTGTGTGTGTGTGTGTGTGTGTGTGTGTGATGAGGCATCAGTTTGTTTTTGATATAGATCACTGAGCTAAAAACTACAGTGAACAGTGACCCTTTACTTTCAATATTTCTCACTATGGTATCTAATTCTTCCAGCGATCATATGGCTGACTACTGGCAAACTTCCCTTCCAGAGCTTGCCCACAAACCAGAGTCAGATAACCTAAATATAATGACATATCTCATGCCATGGTGTTTGACAAGTTAAAAGCAATATGAGTATCTGCTAAAGTATTTTAATAATCAAAGAGATCCTATGTTTACTTTTGAGGCAGGGTCTTGAACTCACTACATAGTTGAAGATGACCCTGCATTCCTGATTCTTCTAACGCTACCTACCAAGACTGGAGTTACAGGTATGTTTTAAGTAGTGTAGGGGATTAAATTCAGGGATTTGTGTATGTCTACCAAGTGAACTGTATCTCTAGGCCCAGAGCATAATTCATTTAATGATATTTTTCTTAATAAAAAAGTAACACAGATTTTGAGAAATGGGAGATGCCCAACCAGTCTTCTGAAAAAACAAAAGGGAAATTATTAGTTTATTCCAAGTATTGTGATGTGGAGCATCCAATTATTGGGAAACAAATGTTAAATCACCAAAGAAAAGCCTTCTAGGCACATGGAAAAGGACAAAGGCAGTAATCCAGAAACCCGTTTAATCAATCCAGGGATGGTCACATGAACTATAGTCTATGAGGACATTAGAAATGAAGCCAAAGGCTAGAGAACAATGGGGTCTGTGATACAATACATAGGAGGCAGGGAGCCACATGGAAGGAGGAAGGGATTTTGAATTTCATTTCAAAAAATGCACTTATGGGCTAATCCAGTGGAGGTGTATGACTGTTCCATGCACTATAAGGCCTTTGAATTGTATGCCCCTCCCAATAACTGTCTATAGTTGTCCCATCATGATGACAAAAATCATACGATATCCATAAAAATTTAAGCCCTTGTGAGATGTGGGGTGTGTGTGTGTGTGTGTGTGTGTGTGTGTGTGTGTGTGTGGTGGTCCTATCCAGCTAGGAAAGCCAGTTTCTATATCTGTAAATTATAGGAGTGGTAGAGTTCCCTGCATGTACATTTGTCTCCTATATTTTCACATAGAACCAAGCCAGATGACCCCGGGTGGGAATGTCCTTAGGGCTGTATCACCATGTGTTCTGATTATCACTGATGCCAACTCAGTAGAGGCTGTGGCTGGTTCCGGTGAGTTTTGTTTTGTTTGCTTCTAAGAGGGGAGTTGGGGTTGATGGCGGTGGAAGGAGACAGAGGCAAGAAAGCCAAATTATTTTCACCACTCTTCAGGGAAGCCCAGATGGTGCCCTTGTCTCAGGCTCCCAAAATATTCCCTGGGAGAGGAGTGGAGATAGCATTCTGCTGACAGCATTTGGGAAGAGGCGTGTGGACAGTCTATATTAAGACTTCAGCATCCTTCCAAGCCTGTCTGTGAGCATGAAACAGCTCTGTGGTGTTACTTGGAAACCACTGGGCATAATCTCTCCGGGGGCAGATCGCAATGTGTTGTCTTCTCATCCTTTCCCTATGATTGAGACCCAAGCATTCCGCAAGGGTTTTCCCCAAATGTCATGGCTCTGTCTGGGACTATTATCATTACCCAAGGAGAAGACTGTTTCTGGCAGAACAGGGTCAGCCAGGGGATGGGTAGGGTCAGCAGCAAAGGTCTCTCTCCTTTCTATAGTGAGAGTCCAGGGCATTCCCAAGGTGGGAGGGGACTATGGTTCTCATCTGCAGTGAAGCAGCAGCATCACTTCTGCAGCAAGTTCTGTGTCAGGGAACAGTGGCTCCAATATGGGGCACCAGCTTTGGCCGCAAGCAGTTCCTAGTCCTGGATGGAGAAACCAGTTCATACTGGAGGGTTTTGTAAATATGAGGCTTCGTCTGAAACTTCTTTGGGACTCCACAAGAACCCTGCTGCAGGTTAGGTCACAAAGCATTGAAATCTAGCAAACAGGAGAAATGGAGGATCCACACTGACTCAGTTGGTAAGCAACAGATCATAGACTTGAGCCCAGGTTTCTTCTTCTCAGAGTTCTCTCCTCTTGAGACTTTTATTGAGGTTGGTTTTTGCGTATGATGTGCCCTCTCTCCTTGTGTCTCATCTTACCTTCCACTTAGAGAAATCATAATGGCCCTCATATATTAAGAGTTTCTCATGTGCTAGTGGGGTTCCAAACACTCTCCAGTGTAGCAGCAGGAAACTTGTTCATCCTGGCCACCCAGAACTGAAATAATCACACAGAAACTGTATTAATTAAATCACTGCTTGGCCCATTAGCTCTAGGTTCTTCTTGGGTAACTCTTATACATCATTTAACCCATCTCCATTAATCTGTGTATTGCCATGTGGCTGTGGCTTACTGGGTAAAGTTCCCAGCATCTGTCTCTGGTGGGCTAACTGGCTTCTTTCTAACTCTGCCTTCCTTCTTCCAGCATTCAGTTTAGTTCCCCCCCCCCCCGCCTACCTAAGTTCTGCCCTATCAACAGGCCAAGGCAGTTTCTTTATTCACCAAAGGTATTCACAGCATACAGAGGGGAATCCCACATCACTCCAGGTGTCATCTCATCCAGTTCTCACAACTGATGTGTGTGCAGACATTGTCATCCCCAGGATACAGCTGGGAACACTGAAGCTAGGGAGGGGAGATGACTACATTTCCCACTTACCAGGGATTGCCAAGAACCTCTATGTCATTCCAGGTCACATTCCCTTTTCTTCCTGAATTTTTGGGGTACCAGTTCAAATGTGTGAACTTTGAAGAGCCATTTGTCTTTGATAGGTGCTGGTGAAGAGGTTGAAGGATTTCATCTCCATCCCAGATGCACTTTTCTCTGGCTCTGTCCTGTCCATATTACTCACAAGTCTCCAGAGTTGATCTCATATCCACATTGAGCAATATCACCATCTTCATCATCAATCATCATCATCATAGTCATCATCATCATCATCATCATCATCATCATCATCATCATCAACAACAACAACAACAGCAGCAGCAGCAGCAGCACTACCCAATGTTATGAACCAACAATGTAAGCCAAGACTGGACCAATTCACATCATGTAAACATTTTCACTTAATACTCACAAAGGCCTATATATGAGAATATTATCACCACTTTTAATTTACATCTAGGGAAATGGAGGCATGAAGATGTTAAGTAAGGCATCTAAGTGACAAAGTTATAAATACACAGGTCATGTGCCTGATGCCAGGGACAAAGGATTAACTGATAAGCAATATCCTCTCCCTGTAATTGTATATGCTCTGAGATTCAGGACTATCACCAGACTTGACGCAGAGGTCAAAGACACACAACCCTGTGGAATGAAGCCTCTTGCACTGGAGGGCTTTAGTTCATAACAGCTGTGGGGAAAAGGCAGCAGGCCCTCTCCTCAGCAACATCTGACAGAGATCCTGTTAAAAGAAGAGTCAAGAGACAGGGTCTCAATATGCTGCCTAGGGCAGACTCAACTCCAAGTCTTCGATGAACCTTCTGAGGCAGGAACGGGCTTGGCACAAGGGTCAGTGGTGAGTATCATGTTTTGTTTGTCCGGTGTACTTGCTGTGGCACATATGTACTAACTGCTTTGAAGTGCTGGCCAGGAGCCAACCTCTTGGTTTTTCCAGATATGCCATCTCCCTCCTAACTACAGGTCTCCATGGCCTAGACTGGCAGCCTATTGCCTGGGGTAGGGCCAGGGCTCCTTGTTCCTCTCTGTGCCCACCTCATAGCTTCATATGTGCTCTTTATCTCTACCTGGGACGACCACTCATTCTTTACCAGTGATCGCTGCTCACCAAAACCTCCTCCTAAATTGCCATCTCCTCCAGACTGGCTTTCTGGGTTGCTCTGTTGAGTTTATTCTTTTCTTCCTTTCAAACTGCAAGCTGTAGAGATTACGCAAATGGTTACTCATGAAGCAATCAGCACATACTGGATGTGCAGCAGGTGCTCAAGTATCTGAAGTTATTCTTTGCCCTACATTCCTTATTATTCCTCTCTCCAAGTAAGCTCTTTCAAATTTCTCATACGTACACATTCAGCACCACCACCACCATCACCACTACCATCATGACCACCACCACCACTACCACCATGACCATCACCATCACCACCACTAACACCATTACTACCACCACCACTATCATCACCACCACCACCATGACCACCATGACCACCACCACTACCACCACCCCTCCCCCTGGGTGACACAGTGTGGAAAGGACAAGGGATCACAGCAGAACTATGAGGTTCATTAGCTATATGCTATTTTATTCAGTATTTTACAGGCTGGTAGCTAATGCTTGGGTAGGGGTCAGCTACCTTAAATCAGAAGAGTGGGATTGCTAACCCCCACTGAGTTCTGTACTACCTGCCAGCCATTGTATTTAGTATTTTATAAAAATCATCTTATTTCACCCATTTAATACTTTTTAAGGTTACATTTAAAAATTAAGGTTACATAAAATATTAAGGTTACATTCAAATTTATAACATTTAAAAATATTGACATACATATTTATAGGATATGGTAACAATAGAATACATGAACACAATATGTAATGATCAAATCAGGGTAACTGACATCTTAAATGAATGTTTGGACGTGGGAGGGTCTCACTATATTGCCCAGGTTGATCTTTGACTCCTGTGCTCAAGGGATCCCCCTGTGTCTGTTTCCCCAGTGCTCCCCAAAGGATCCTCCTGTGTCTGCTTCCCCAGTGCTCCCCAAGGGATCCCCCTGTGTCTGTTTCCCCAGTGCTCCCCAAGGGATCCTCCTGTGTCTGCTTCCCCAGTGCTCCCCAAGGGATCCTCCTGTGTCTGCTTCCCCAGTGCTCCCCAAGGGATCCCCCTGTGTCTGTTTCCCTAGTGCTCCCCAAGGGATCCTCCTGTGTCTGCTTCCCCAGTGCTCCCCAAGGGATCCTCCTGTGTCTGCTTCCCCAGTGCTCTCCATAATAACCTTTCCATCATCCCCCTGTCTCACTTCATTTTTTTTCCAGTAAAAAAGTTAAAGAACTGGATCTAAATGCTGAGAGCCTGGTTCCAGAGCTGAGTTTTTCAGTAGAAGCTCCAAAGGAAGAGATGTCCAGGGTCCCTGCTTTTGGAGTCCTCTTCAGTGTTCCAGAAAGGGCTGAAGAAACTCAAGGAAAAACAGGAAGAGAAAGAACCATCCATTGTATGACTCCCACATCAGGGCTAGCTGCCCTATTTTATTCAGAAGATCTGAACTGAAAAGAATTTTATTGGGTTGGGTCCTTTACCCTCCCTCCCTTCTCCACAAATAGTTAAAATAAAATTTCCAAGGTCTAGATGCTTGATGGTGGGAACTTCCAGAGACCTTTGCAGGATGGGAGGTGTGGAAGAAGAATTCAGACTGGAAGGGGAACTGCAGCATCTGAGGTCAGACTGGTCTAACCTCAGTCTTGTCCAAGAGACAAAGACTTGTGACTCTTCTAGGCTCAGACAAAGCATGCATCTCTCTCGGTCTTTCTGAGGTCAACAGTGTTGTGGTTTTAAGGTCTATGAAATAGAATGGACACCAGAATGAGACATTCTTTGCTTTCTGGGTCCTTAGATTTATACTTGGATCGAGCAAGTATGAAAACAGAACAAAATCCAAACTTTAGTTCTAGCCTTGGGCCTTTTGAGTGTTCCTTTTCCTGTGATATTGAAGAAGGACCCCTGATCCCAGCCAGGTCAAAGCAACCATGCATAGCTGCATTGACTGCTGAGGCAGATCACTCTGTCATGGGCAGGAAGACCTAGGAACATCCATTATTTTTTTTTCTTTTTCAAGACAGGGTTTTTCTGCAGTTTTGGAGCCTGTCCTGGAACAAGCTTTTGTAGACCAGAGCCGGCCTCTAACTCACAGAGATTCACCTGCCTCTGCCTCCCGAGTGCTAGGATTAAAGACGTGTGCCACCACCGCCCAGTCCCATTACATTTTATATACCAGATCTTAGCCTGACCAGACCAAACTCTTAGTTCTGCGACCCAGACCTCTGCTTAGATCTGTTCCTCCTCATCCCCTCTAACAAAGCATTTTCATCCCAGATGCTGTGTATTGTAAACAGAGGCACTGAGGGAGACTCTTCATGTGACTCTGCTAGTCATGACTTCCTGTGGCTTTTACTACAGTAGCCAGCAGGGCGTGCACCTGTCCCTGGTCTCTTTACTGCACCACTTCAGTTAATCTCATCTGTATTGTTGCATAGCTTCCCACCTGGCCTGGGTGCTTCCAACTTCCTGTTCCCCTGAGCCTTTCTCCCCATAACAACCACTGGGTTGGTTAAGTCTAACCATTTCACTCCCTGATTTGGAGGCCCTTCTTGGTACACCTCAGTCTCCTGAGGAAAAATGTCTAGGCCCTTTCCCTTGGCTTTGAGGGCCCTTCATGACCTTTATCTTGTGTCCTATGACACACATCAGCTGTGCCATGGCTTCCTGGCTAGACCTGTCCACCTGTGCTTCTGTATTTTTGAATCAGTCTTTGCTATCGCTTGAAATGTCCTTTATCCGTGGGACATCTGGTGAACTCTGACTTATAGGAACATCTCCCCAACAGAAGGATTGCCACTCAGGAGTGGGACTGTGGCTTTCGGAAACCCTTTCCCTAGGACCTTCACCCAAAAGCCCGTGACACATCTTAAGTCCTAAATACACTTTGTTGACACGGATGATAATGTTGATTTCTTCCACAAAGCCCAACCACCCCAGGGGAGAAAAACAGTCCCCTTACTTAGGGGAAAAATGACTTCCTGTGTCTTAAAACTGTAAAACCCTCCAATGAGCTGCTTACTCTTGCTTGGCAGTTCCTTTTTCTTCTTTATTGTCCAGCTGGAGCCTGGATGAAGTTGCTTGCATTTCTTTTATTTCCCACCTCTGATCCTTATCTGGTATGTGTGTGTGGGTACAGGATACAGTAGCAACAATACATTGCAGCTTTGTTTATTCCCAGAGATGTATACAGAGCAGCCTCTGAAGAAGTATTAGTATCGGGCCAATGCTATTATCTGCATTTTATTAATTAACCCATACATCTCCCTGTCAGTCTTCCTTTTCTATGGGCTTCCTCACAGCAATGCGGCGGGCTTTCGCTGTTGGTAAATTGGCACAATAAATCTGGCGAGGCCACCTCTATTTCCAGCGCTTCACTTAGCGTTTTATCACACGGCTGTGGTCTCAGGATTGAAGTCGGTTAAAAAGATTAATACCGTTTAATACCACCCAGTAGGAAGATGCCAGAAATGTGTTTAAGGTCCGGTTATTCATGTCTTCATTTCCTTTGTGCGTGGATTGCGATAAGCAGAGCTATCCTTTCTAGGCTGATGTTAATAACTACTTAAAATGATTAAGGTAACTAGTTATTTCCTGTAGGAAAATTGCTCTGCTGTCATTAACACGGAATTAACACAGCTCCCATTTCGTCTTCAGCACATAGCCTTTTGCCCCCCAGTTGCCTTAAATAAACAGAGCCCCATCTCCAGGAGGCTATGAGCTCCTTCCTAAAACACAGACTCTGAAGAGGCAGGAGGGTGACATATGAAGCTCTGTAGAGCACATGGCCTGCAGGAGGAGGAGCAGCACTTGGCTTCGGTTCACATTATCAGCCCAGTTCTCGGACCTACCCTGGAGGCTGGCAGGAGGAATTAGTATGCCTGCTACTACATTCGTGTGGCCTGAGCCATGCGAATGGAGGCAGTGACTCTCCTAATCTTCCGCACCAGTGCTTCTAAAACCTTCTCTTACCTGGACACCTGATGAGAGGTGGTGGACAGACTCACGTGGGAACACTGTTTTTGAAAAAGACTCACAGGGACACAAAACTGAGATCATTGGTGGTGTCCTAGTTCTTAATGGTTAAGTCAGTCAGTATCTGGCCATGGATGTGGAGGGTTTAAGTATAAACAAGGTGGCTGAGACTGCTCCAAGTGTGTGAACACTCACGTACAGGTTCTTGTCTGAGTACTTCTTTTCAGCTATTTTTGGGGAAATGTCTGTGAGTAGACTTTCTGGATCATTTTAATTTCATATTTAACATCTTGAACACCACTGTAATATTTTCCTGTGTTTGTAAACCGAACATTTACCCATGGTGGGCACTGTGTTAAAACCCACAATGTATGTGGATACCACATTTTCAGAGGTAGGAGGATGCCAGAATGACAGAAGAGGTTCAGGGAGTCTGTGGGAGTCTGCACAGTTGTCTTTCTGGTGCAGCCCCTGGCCTTCACTCTCTCTATCCCGCCTTGAGTGGTGATGACAGCTTCGATGTCACCTGGGAGCTGATTAGAACTGGAGATTCCAGGGCCCTGGCTGACTGCATCAGCCCTTCTAGGGGCTTGTTTTTAAGATCTCCCAGTGTTCCCGAGGCTCACCAAAGCTTGCAGAGTTCTGTGCTGGTTCTGAGTGTCTCCTGCTCTTTGTTCAACTCAGAAAACCTGCAAGCCACAGAGTGAGGGAAAGATACTGTCTTCAGAGGACAGACTCGAATCTGCTATAACTTCAAGAAAATGCATCTTGTGCATCATGCCTTTCTTTTGGGAATATGTGTGACAGCACTTTGCCTACAGAGGTGACATTTACAGGTCCAGGTAGTGTCACACAGACAGCAGCCTCTGTGCAATATCATGCCAAAGGCTCTCAGCTCATTATTGATGAATAGCCTAGAATTTTTTTTTCAGTAATTTTCAGACATGGGATTAGTACCCAAGTCAACCTGCAGTGATAGGTCTCCCATAGAACTCCTTACCACTGACGAATGCTCTGTGTTCTCCAACAGCCAAAAGAAGCCATAGCACTGGCTGTATGGCGTTTGTTTTAAGCCTTTCACATCTTTATGGGTCAAGAAGTAACAATGTATCAGTGTGTTGCAATACAATGTCAAATAGCCTGGGACTTACATCCTGGTTCTGTCACTTGAACCTGAGTATGACTCTTAATTTTGCAATTTTTCTGTACTGATCCTGCAAAATGAGCAACAATATATTTTCTATAGATTGTCTACAATCTAAAAGATAGACACATCTGTTTTATAGATGGTGCATTTGCACTATCAATAGTGAAAAATTGAATGAAATTTATGCCCTGGCAATGCGGAAGCATGCGTGGGCAGCCTGTATGTGGTGGTTCTGTTGAACTTGTCCACATTGGGTTTCATGATGAAGATGACTGATCTCATTACAGATGGTTGCGAGCCACCATGTGGTTGCTGCAAACTGAACTCTGGACCTTTGGAAGAGTAGGCAGTGCTCGTAACCGCTGAGCCATCTCCCCATCCCCCACAATTACTAGTAGTAGCTACTAAGTACAGCCAGAGCTGTGTGGGGAACTCTCCATGGTCCTTCCCCACTCCCCTCTTGTCCCGCCCCCTAAAAAGAAGTACACAAAAAGAGGCAGACAGTTAGGGTGGGATATAGAGACCAAGAGAAATTGAGAGAGACTGTGGGGGCAGGAAATGTCACAAATTCCTAAAACTCCTTAATTGACTTCAGGTCATCTGGTCTCTTCTGACTCTGTCTCTGTCACATACCCTGTAACAACTGTGTTATTCTGTGAATGCTTTAGTACAGTACCCAGTGAAGGTAAGAACTCAATTAAAAATGAAAGAAAGCAATTTAGCACTTCTTCAAACAGGTAAACAGAATTGACATACAACTCAGCAACTCCTCGGTCCAAATGTGTGCATCCCAAAGGACCAGAGTAGTTAATCCAACAAAAGCTTGTCCTGCCATGCTCACGGCAGCGTTGTTCTCAGCATCCCAAAGTAGAAACCACCCAAATGTCCAGCACTGGGTGAATGAGCGGACAGACCGTGCATATACTAGGTAGATATCTCTATTGCTGTGACAGATGCTGGGACCAAAACGGACATGGAGAGGAATGAGTTTATTTGGATTGCTCATCCCAATCACAGTCCATCATGGAGGGAACTCAGGGCAGGAAGTCAAGCAGGAGCAGAGGAAGGGCCTTGGAGGAATGCTGCTTACTGACTGACTCTTTAGGGGTGTGCCTAACCTGACTTTTATACAATCCAGGACCACCTGCCCAGGTCTGGCTTTGCTCACAGCAATCATCAATCAAGAAAATACCCTACAGACTTACCCACAAGCCAATCTGATGGAGGCATTTTCTCAACTGAAGTTCCCTCTTCACAAAGACCTTATCTTATATCAAGTTGACAAACAAGCAAGCAATCAAACAAACAAAACCCAATCTATATAAAGCAATAAAGCAGTAAATCATGCTAAAACTGGATGAACCATGGGAGCATCATACTAGGCGAAAGAAGGCAGATGCAAAAGGTAATTTTACTTCTTTAAGACACTCCCAATAGCTAAAACCACAGAAACAGAAAGCAGGTTAGCGGTGACAGTGGCTAGGAAATGGCGAGGTGCTGAGTAACCATCTAATAGATATGGGATTTTCTTTGTGGGTGGTGAGAGTTTTGGAACTGGATATAGGTGGAACCTGTCCAACCTTGTGAATGTACTATGTGCCTTGAAGTTATATTCACATTAAAACGCTTCATCTGTTTATTCTTTATTTTTGGTAAAATTAAATATATACACTTAAAGAGCAAAAGAGTGAAAGATAGAAATTTGATGACGGACACAAGTATCCTTGAAGACCGCAATCATCTAAAAAGGGTTTTTTTTTTTTTGTCATAACCGAAAGCTCCTCAGTCCACATGGGAAAGTTAAGGCAAGGATGTGGACATGCTTGTAAACTTAGCCTGACCGGCCAGGGATTTCAGGTGAAGGTCAGGAACTATGAAGGTTCTGAGCCAGGTAAGTGTGTGAGACAGGGCCCCAGGAATGGCTGAATATGACGAGGAGAGCAATATAAAGGAAAAGATACAAACGAGCTTTCCCGAGAGGCCAGTATAGCGCATAAAAAATTCTTTCATATTAGACAATCCAGGATGATCTTTTCTTTCCTAGAGTCCTTATTTCTCTCTCTGTCTTTATTAGCAATTACAGTAAACCCTGCCTTCTATAATGTATTGGCTAGAAATTAGGAGTTTTGGGGGAGAGACCAGGATTGAATAAAAGAATATGTATAAAAAAATGTAAGCTTGGCCAGTCCATACTTCATTCATTTATCCCTTGCTCCAAGAGAAATTGTGTTCTTTTTTTTTCAACACACTCCAAGGAATCAAAGGCACATGTATCACTGTTATTCTCAGAACATTAGCAGGCAAATAAAAACAATGGCAAGTCACATGACACATACGATCCTATGGCAATCTTTTTTGAAAATACTTTTTTAAAATGTATTTTTTTAATGAGCACTGGCGTTTTCCATGGGTGTATGGATGTCAGATCCCCTAGACTAAAATTACAGTTGTGAGCTGCCGTGTGAGTACTGGGTATTTAACCCTGGAAGAGCAGTCAGTGCTCCTAACTACTGAGCCATCACTTCAGCCCTCCTATGGAAATCTTAAAGAGCAGATTCAGACTCATCATGCCTGGGCCAGGGCTAAGAGTCTGCATTTCCATGAAACTGGCTGCACTAATGAGGAATCTGAGTCTATAATTCTAAAAGAACTTGGGTGAAGCTCATACTACATCTTATTTTTGTGCAGATCACAAACTAAGGCTACATTTTTGTTTATTTATTTGAGACAGAGTCTTTAGTCTCTGCTGGCTTTAAACTCACTGCATAGCAGATGATTTTGAACTTCTGATCCTCTTGTCTCTGCTGTCTAAGTGCTGAGATCAGAGGCATATACCACGCCTGGATTATGTATGTGGTGCTGGGGACCAAACCCAGAGCTGTGTGCATATAAGGTAGGCTCTCTGCTCCCTGAGCTGCATCCCCAGTCCTAAAACTACAATTTTAAACGGTTGGGGGAAACCCTTCAACATTGAACAAAAGGATGCATTTGCATGATGTCTGAAAAATATAGAAGTTTCAGACGACAATGCATTTCTGTGGGTCAGTTCACACCATCTATAATTTCTTTCTCCCCAGAGGCTGCCTTTCAGATCCTACCCGGGCTGTGACGCTGAGATGCTCTTGAGCAGACCAGCAGGAAGTGGTCTTTCCCTGGGGATTACAGTAAACCCTGCCTTCTATAATGTAGGTTGGGCAGCAGGAAAACTGGTAGTGTGATCTCACACCTCAGTGTTAAAGCCCCTCATCCCTCCCTCTCCATGGGCTGCCTGGAAACATCCTTCAAACTTCCCTCTGAATGGGAAGGAGGAATGTCTCAGCACAAACAAACCTCAGTGTTCACTGGAAAAGGGTGGGTCACTGTGCAGCGTGAGTAATGGAGAAGCCTGGGCATGACACTGAAAGGTGGAACGTCAGTGATAGCTTGGTGCCAGTGGTCCCTAAAGTTGGGGAGTGTCCCTGTCCCTTGAAATCCCACATAACTTGATACCAGGCATAGACAAACTTTACCTACCTGTGAAGAGCTATCCAGTAATTATTTTAGAATTTGTCAGCAACATGATTCCAGTGGCTACTAGCCCTCCCTGACTCGGTAATAGTGAAGCTGCCATAGACAGCATGGAAATAGATGATTGTAATGAAGGACTGCTATAGGAAAGGGGTTGTGATTATGTGTGTGAAACCCATAGTGATGTCAAGAAGTGTGCCATTTTCTCTTTGCATCAGTGAACACAAAGTGATTTCTAATGCCAGAGTGCTGTATTCATAGACCAGCTCAGAAATTTAAAAGGAACAAATTTTAGCCAAGTGTGGCAATGGTTTCGCTAAGTGGGTATTCTCAACCTTGGCCCTGTTGACATTTGGGGGTGTGTGAGATCTTAGCGGTGGCTGCTATCTTACGTGCTGCAGGACCTTTGATGGCATGATGGTATCTACTCAGTAGATGCCAGCAGCACTCTCTACCATCCCTAATCACTACAACTCAGACTGTCTCTAGTTGGTGCCAAATGTCTGCTAGGGCAATATTACCCTTGACTGAGGAGCTCTGGGCTTATAATGAGAGAAAAATAACCAGAAGCTTCTTTGGATGAAGAGTAAAATGTGAAATTTTGCTTTGTGTTTTGTCTAAGCAAAAATCTCAAACCATAAGCTTCCCAATTCTGTGATCTGCAAGCAGCACAACGCATGAGGATTTCACTCAATGCCAGGGATGACACTGGGTCCTGGGGCAGATTGAAGGGGACACAGCTCCTGTTCTTCAGGGGTGGATAGCCTGCTTCTTTCCTTCTTCTATTCTCTGTCTCTGTCTCTCTCTTCTCTCTCTCTCTCTCTCTCTCTCTCTCTCTCTCCTTCCTTCCTCTCCCCCTCTCTCCCTCCCTCCCCTCTCTCTTTCTCTTTTTATCATGTGTGTGCATAATATGTGTGTGTGTGTTTGTGCATGCATGTTCTTACATATGTATGTGAGTACACATGAATGTAGATGTCAGAAAACAATCTTGGGTATTGTCTTCACCTTTCACCTTGTCTGAGACATACTCTCATTGTCTAGGTGAGCTGGCCTATGAGCCTCTGGAGACTCTCCTGTCTCCACTGTCCACCTTGCCATAGAAGTCCTAGAATTATAGATGGATGCTACTGTGTCCAGCCTTACATAGGCACTGGGGATGCAAACTGAAGTCCTCATGCTCATATGGCAAGCATTTTACCGACTGAGCCATTTTCCCAGCATTTTTTTTTAAAAGCCTGCTGAGTCATCTTGCCAGACCCACAGCCTACATTTTACAGAGTTGTACCAAGAGAAGAAGGTTCTGAAGACTCTGGCCATCTGGCACTTTCTGAATGAGGGTGCTATAGGATCTCTGAAGCTATGTGACTGGGCAGCTGAACTGATACAATGAGAAGCCGGATAGATTTATGTGGTGTTTCTTCTGAAAGCTGGGCCATGGCACAGCTGAGCCCATCAGCTAAATAAAAGTCTCCCTTGCCACCATGGGGACATCTCAGGGGACACCGTTTGGTTGATGAGACTGATCATGTCAGAGTGTGTTGTTTATATAAGTGTAATACATTCAGAGCGCTAGACAGGAGGCACATTGTACAAATCAGCTGATATGTAAAACAAAGGCATCGGACTAGGTAGTTCTGCTTCCTGGACAAAGGTCAAAGGGCACAGTGAAATACAGCTGCTCAATGCAGGGGAATTCAAGAAACTCACTGAATTCGTCCTTAAATCAGCATTTACTGATGCCACTCAAAGGCTGGCCCCATCCCAGCCAAGACCATGTTCCCTTTGGGAAAGTTTTCTAGCTCTGTGGAAGATGAACAACAATAATTGGGAATAAATGAATGAAAAGACAACCCCTTCCCATCAAAGTGGGGAGAACAGAAAGCCAGGATGAAGAGGGGCAGAGCAAGGCCAGGTTGACAGGAACATCCCATTTGAGTCATGCAAAGCTTTTATGGCCGGTTATTTCTCAAGCTTGTCGGTTTATACAAAGCACCAGGTGTGCTGGTCACAAATCAGGGTGATCTTTGCTTCACCCTCAAAACTACTGAGCCCGCGGTCTGGAACAACATGAAAACTTGTAATTTTTTGTTTAACCATTACATTAGGGGTTTCTAATGACCAGGTTAGTTTGGAAAACACTTCATTAAACCACAATTCAGCAACCCCAAGTTATAGGCATGGAGGCTGGGCTTGTCTGACCTCTGCATCTATATGACTTCCTGCTGTCTCTGTAGAAATGGCAAATCCAGTTAAGGCTCGGATGAGATGGGCTGGAGGCTGCTCTCTGCTCTGCATGTGGGCTCCTCAGAGATTCCAGAGTCAGCACAGCAGAGCAATGGAACTGCGGGTACTGGTGTCCAAGGACCTGGGCTACAGCTCTGAAGTCCATCAATGCTGCCACCTGGGCTAGGCTAACAAAGTCCTACCCGTCTCAGTGCTGTCGTCTGTAAAATGACAATAAAAGTGATACTTCAGCACCTCCCGAGTCCTTGTATGGATGGAACGAGACAATGCTATGAAAGAGGTTTGCAAATGGGGAGGCTGCTGGTGGATTTAATAGTATCAAGTCCTGATGAAATTAATGCCTGTGTAGCCTGCCCCTCTCTCCCTCCCTCTTCCTGCCCTCCCTTCTTCCCCCTCTCTCTCTTTGTCTCTCTCTCTTTGTAATACGAAAGCTCTCACCTTCTTTTCTTCACTTTTGGATCGTTCCCCACGAGTGGCTGGTGTGAAGACATGGTGTTTATTGAAGATTAAACAAGCAGGAAAAGTGCTTCCTATCAGTTGATGCAAGAAACTTGAGAGTGCTGGACGCGCAAACAAAATATACTCTTTTCTATCAAAAGGTTAGATAAAAGAAAACCCCGTGCGGTGGGAGGTGGGCGCTAAAAAAGCTACACGTCTGAAATTCAAAGTCCGCCAGGGTCAGTTCTTCTCAAAATCAAAATACACGCTCAAGTTTCACTTCTCCCTAGGAGCCAATGGCATAATAACGTGAGCCTGAGCTCCCACCACTCAGAGTAAGGCGCAGTCTCCTTTGTTAGCGCTGACAACCCGGCTGAGCCTTGGTGGGTGCGCTAGCTAGCTTGCTTGCCAAGTGGGGTTATGCACCCTTCTGCAGATGTAAGACTTTTGTTTTGTGAAATATTTTGAACTGCATGGTCATTTTCTTGAGACCCCCAAACTCACTTCTTATGAGGGCAGCCACCATCCAAAGATTATTGTATAGGTGTTTTCAGACTCTCCTGTGGGATGGCCGGTGCTCCACGCATTTAATTTGGGTGTCTGTTGACCAGGAGTAATCGATGGAACGTGATGGCGCCCTCTCGTGCCTGATACCGTCAGTGCATCATTCAGACCCCCTGAATACCCACTGGGTTGCAGGCAGCATAATGGCTCCTTAAAGAAGTTCACCTCTTATTGCCTGGAACTGATTAATATGGGGGAAATAATTTTGCAGATGTGATTAAAGATGTCGAGATGGGAATATAACGTGGGATTATCTGGTTGAGCTCAATGTAATCATGAGGATTCTGATAAGCGAGAAAGGGAGGTTGGAAGACAAGACATGGTGGCTTAGGTAAACGTGATAATGCTGCGAAGTCCAGCGTTCCATTGCTAGGTGTAACGGATTTTTCACCCTGTACCCTGCCTACTAAAGCAAGGATCCCTCCCAACCTCTAACATTAGCCTTATGAAGTCCTCTTTGGCTTTCTAGCCCCTGGCATCATAGGCTAAGAAGTGTGTGTTTTAAGCCACAGGTGATACGCTGGAGCCATCATGTAAAGCCAGTGCACCCCCACTCCATGTTTACCAGAGAAAAGGACAGCATGGTGCCCTGCAGGATATGAGGTGCCTTAATGGCAATTAACCACTAGTCTCTGTCCCAAGTCATTCCCGCAATGTGCCCACATACCCCCAAAGACCCCGTGGAGGCTGACATTGTCCAGGTTGAAAAGACTGGCTGGGACACCTGGGGAATAAAAGAGAATATGAGGGGACAGACTTCAAAGTGGTAGAGGAACTGCTTTGGGCTTATAGCAGAGCTGGGGGGGGACTAAACTGAATGCTGGGAGAAAGGAGGCGGAGTCAGAGAGAAGCCATGTAGCCTCGCCAGAGATAGATGCCGGATGGAACTTTACCAGGTGAGCCACAGCCACGTGGCGATACACAGATGAATAGAAATGGGTTAAATTAAGATGTAAGAGTTAGCCAATAAGAAGCTAGAGCTAATGGGCCAAGCAGTGATTTAATCAACATAGTTTCTATGTGGTTATTTCGGGGCTGAGCAGCTGGGAACCAACAAGCGGCCTCCCCTACAACAAATATCTTTAAATTGTTACTGTGAGATCAGAATGCTTATTTATGTTTGTATATTCCTAGACCTCAGTGCTGAGGTGCACATCCCTGCACCTGACCTAGACAAGGTATTCTCTGTTTGGAAAGAAAATAAGGATTCTTTGGTTAATTATTTTTCAGGATTCCCAGAAGGATTTATGTTACCTTAAAATATTTAAAAGTGTAAGTTGAAAATAATGAAACGAAATCTCATTAAAAGGAGCAGGGTCTGGGGAAATGGCTGCATCAGTAACGTGTTTGCTGTACAGTCATGAGGGCCTGAGTATGATCCCCAGAATCCACAACTAAAACAAATATGGGGCCGGTGGTGGTTTGTACTTGTAATCCCAGTGTTAGGGAAGCAGAGACAGGTGAATCCCCAGTGCTCTGTGGCCAGCCAGTGTGTGTACCTAGTGCTCTGTGGCCAGCCAAGCCTGTGGGAGCAGCTTGTCTATAAAAAACAAAACAAAGCAACAACAAAAAACAAAAACAGATGTACAGTGCCTGAGGAACAACACGTGAGGTTCTCCTCTGGCATTCACATATATGTATGCATGTATTCCTGTACACATAAGCGCACGCACACACACACACAAGCAGAGCAGAAACTGTCTAGGCTCCCAGGGCTGGAGATTTAGAAGGGTAGGGCTCTTCATGCTTCCAGCCGTGAGTTCTTACATGGAAAGCTATGCAACATCCTCATAAACACGACTTCACATTTCACATAGGGGTTGAGGGTGAAGCTCGAAAGGCGCTGGTAGGAAATAATTGTTTACCAGATGCGGCCCCCTGGAGACTCACATGTAAAAAAAAATGTCAAGATACATTGAATCTCTAGAAATGCCCCTTACTTTTAGGTCACAGATGATTGGAGAAACACTTGCAGCTTGATTAGAGATAGCCAGAGGCATGCTGCTGTGAGTACTTTATTAAATTATTGAGATTCCTGAGGGCCATGAATGCTAGGGGTGGAGTGAACACTCCAGGTTGGAGTCAGAGGATCATTTGAGACAACCTCTTAGTGTCAGTGTGTGATAAGAGGGGAAGTCTTGATGGCAGGATGGAGTGGGGGAGTGCTGGGGTCTCTTCCTGGGAATGATAACACGTGGCAAGCCCTGCCTTTTTCATCTCTTCCTTCCTCCGTCAGCAGAGCTACCAGATACAACCACTCTGTGTTGTGGATGCTAACGACCCATGTCACAGCCCTGAAAGAAAGATTTCAAATCTACACACGATAGCTTTTGCAGGTACTACAAATCATTGAGTCTTGCAATCAAATGTAGAGGGGCCCAGATCGTCGAAAGAGTTGGGATAATGGATGACAAAATGCAGTTTAATATGGACAAATGTGGAATAATAGGTATTGGAATAAACAATTACAAGGAGTAACAGCTGCTGAATGAATTGATTTACATTCCACTGACCAGGGAATAGAAATGGGGCCTGAGCAATAGCCAAGCAGCTGAGAGGCAGCAAGAGGGAGGAAGGGAGGGAGGAAGAGAGGGGGAGAGGAGGGAGAGCTTCCTTCTTCAGAGGGGTCAGGGAGAGAGAGGTATGAGGGACAGAGAGAGAAAGAGGGGAAATAAATAAAAAAATAAAGAGGACACTCAGAGAGAGAGAGAGAGATCCAGAGGATATAGAATTTCAGGTGAGTCCTGGCCCTGCAGGTGTCAAGTATCTCACAGACAGGAATGGAATGGCTTTGGCCATCATGTCTCAGTACCCTTCACTAGAAGCTTCTTTATTCAGTCTTCAGATGTTCAGAATCCTCAGGGCTTGAGAGTGTTCTGTGCTAGAGGTACCCAAGGCTTTGACTTTTCTCTTCTCCAGCCTCATGCTCTTGACAGAGAATCTCAATCAGTCCTTTGTCTTGTATGCATGTGTATGTGGTGTGGTGTGGTGTGTGTGTGTGTGTGTGTGTGTGTGTGTGTATACCCATGTTTGAGTGGGTGTACATATGTATGGAAGCCAGAGGTCAACTCTGGGTATCTCTCCTTTCTGTTTACCTTAAAATAATACTTCTTAAGTCACGGGTTTCTAATGTAAACCTGGGGTTTGCTGATTAGGCTAGATAAATTGGCTAGTAAGCCCCAATGAACTTCATTTCCTGGTTTCGGTTTTGCTGGGATTACAAATTTATGCCACCATATTGGACTTTTCATTGTGTGTACTGGGGATTGGACACAGATCCTTACCACACTGTAGGCACATCACCAGCTGAGCTATCTCCTCGCTCCTTTGTCTTTAAATAGTATCTATACTTTGAAGGTCTCCTAAGTGAGATATTGGCTTATCTTCTCCCTAGAAACATGGCAGTGGATGTCCTGGTTAGTTTTTTTTATTTTTTATTTTGTCAACTTGACACAAGTTATAGTTGTATAGGAAGAGAAAATGCCTTCTTGATTAACAATTGAGTGAAAGGGCCCAGCTCATCCCTGGACAGATGGTTCTGGGTAGCGTAAGAAAGCAGGCTGAGCAAGCCATGGGGAGCAAGCCATAAGCAGCGTCACTTCATGGCCTCTGCTTCAATTCCTGCCTCCAGGCTCCCGTGCAGGTTTCTGCCCTGAATTCTCTCAGTTATGTTCTGTGACCTCAGGTTGTAAAGCAGAAATAAACCCTGTTATCTCCAAGTTGTTTTTGGTCATGATGTTTTATCACAATTAAAAACAAACTAATACAGTGGGTCTCAAAGTTTTATATATATATTAGAAACACATAGATGTTTTTGAAAAAAAAGTTCCAATGTCCATACCTTAGATGAGTTAGGTCAGGAGTGCTGTGTGTATGAATGTGTATATTTGCATGTGTATGTTCTAGACATTAGTTCTACCTCTACAGCCCATTCTAAAGTGCCAGGAAGTCTGAGACTAGTTCTGGATGTGTCAATGCTCCTGGCCTCTTATTGGTGTTTGAATGTGAAATGTTTTCCATGGGCTCATATGTTTGAAGACCTGGCTCTCCCTGATGGCACTGTTTTGGGAGGCTGTTGAACCTTTATGATCTATGGCCTAATCAACAGAAGTGGATTTCTGAGGTTAAGCCTTCTTGGGGTCATATCCTCCTCAGTTCCACCTGAGCTCTCTATTTCCTGGTTCATCAGGATTGGAAAAGTCACTCTGTAAGTGTCACCCCCTCCCCACTACCCAGTGGACAGAGCAGCTCCAGCCACCCTATCAACTCTGCTATGGTGGACTGAATCCCCTCAAACTGTGAGCCAAAGTAAATCTCTCTCTTCCTTCATCACAGTGGCAAGAAAAACAACTAACATTGCCTCCTGCCTCCTCCAGTCAGGAGTGTGATTTGTCTCACATTTGATATAGCCAAAGAAACTTGATTATTGACTCCACTCCACACCTGGTCCTCACAGTCTTCTCACTTCAAGTGCTCGAGTCTCAAATCTAAATCTGATTCTAGTTTTATCATTTTCTTTTATCATCTATATCGTAAGCAAATAGCAAAATTTCCAGCCCCAACTTTAAAACAGCCAAGCACCACCCACCCTACCACAAAGTCTAACACCAATCACTGCATATCTTAACCAATTTTCATTTACATTGACTTCTCTTGGGTGATGTCATACTTTTGCTTAAAAGCCTCAATTGCTCCATCTCACACATGAAATCTGAGCTCTGTCTTTCTTGCCTGTACAGTGGGAACAACGTTCATCCCTATCTCTTGGGCTGTGACTGGGAATAAATGGGATGATGCCCGTGTTTGGGACTACCATGGATTGTATGCATCAATCACCATTATCGTTCTTTGTTTTACACTGTTGTTATGGATGATTTCATGACTTCGAAGAACCATTTTATTTTCATCTGAAGTGCAATCCTTCCCCACATGCTTGCAAATGTATTCTTCTGTGATGTTTTCCTGAGCACCCCCAGGGAGGTGACTTCTTCCTCTTTGGTTCATTCATTCCTTCTATTAAAGCACAGTCCACTGTACGTGATTAGCTGCTTACACTCCACTCTTCTATTTGTTTTATACTTGCTTGGCCTTTACTACAGGACGGGTGCTGTTCTAACACTTGTGTTGAATCACAGTTCCCATACTAGGTCTAAAAAGCAGGCGCCAGTATCATTTTAGTTTTATGAAGCAAAAAAGAGACAGAGAAAGGCGAAGTATGGCAAAGCTGGGACTTGAGCCCAGGGTATCTCAGTTTAAAACTATGCTCTTAATCATATTTATCACATCCCTTGCATGTATAGTGAGCCCTTTATGGACAGGACACTGGTTCACTTACTCCAGCCTTCTCAAGAGCTGGTAGAGTTTTTGAAGCATGGAAACTTGAATCGAAACAAAAGCACCCATTTACCACCTGCTGTAGAAAACCACTGTGCTGAACTCTTTACAAAGAATGGAGTGGTAACGGAGAGGCCACAGTCCAGTCCAGGGTTATCTGATTCCAATAGCCATTCTCATTGCTTGACATCCCTGTAACCCCGGTAACCTTCAGTCGAATGAATGGCTCTATTTTGGAAAGCCATGTCTGGAAATAGCATAGATGTATAGTGGATGCTCTTGTTTCTACTTTGAGAGACTTACACTTTGAAGTAGTAATGAAGTCAGTGACACACGAGGAAATGATGTCGCAGGAAGGAGAATATGAGCTCTGTACTGGACAGCTCGCCGTCATATGTGGCCCAGTGAGTGCCAGGGACAGCGTTCAACACATAGGTAGGTGCGTTCAGTCAATGCACCCTGAACTGTTCTCACCCTCTGCCTTCTTCACGGTGCCCAGGGAGCATTCCTACCTTCTCTCCTCTCATTTTTCCTGCCTTCCTTCTTCTCTGGAGCACTTTTCTCTCTCCTATTCTGCTCTTCCAACCCTCTCTTCTTCCCTTCCTTCTTCTTTTAAAGTATTGTGAAGTTATTAATTTTAAATTGCTAAAAGTACATATAATTATCTTCTATGAGAAGTTTTAAAATATATATTGCATAATGTCTAAAACCATCTAACATTTTCACGAGTTCACAGGATTTTTTTTGTTATAACAATACTTGAAATTTATTCTCAGAAATGTTCTAGACTATAATTCAAGTTATTAACTACCATTACCATGTAATACACCAGGTCTCATGACTAATCTTCTGTATGACTGAAATTTTACATCCTTTGGCCAACCTCCAATCCTCTGCTCATTCCTAGCCTCTGGTAACAACATTCAGCTCTCTGCTTCTATGACTTTAACTATTACAGATTCCACATATAGGTAAGCTCATTGGAGATCTGCCTGCCTGTTGATCTTACCTCATTTAACACAAGTTATATTCTAGTGTGCTTTCTGTTGCTCTGATAAGCATTTATGACTGCTGGGTAGTGGTGGCACATGCCTTTAATCCCAGTACTCAGGAGGTAGAGGCGGGTGAATCTGTACACCAGGCTAGCTCCAACTCCTGCTAGATCCCTGGTGTAGGAGCTCCTTCTGTTTGTGTGTTGCTTTCATTGGTTAATGAATAAAGAAACTGCCTTGGCCTTTTGATAGGGCAGAACTTAGGTAGGCGGGGAGATGGAACTGAATTCTGGGAGGAAGAAAGCAGAGTCAGGAGAGCCACCATGGAGCAGCCAGAGACAGACATGCCGAATCTTTCCTGGTAGGCATGAACTTGTGGTGATAAACAGATTAATAGGGATGGGTTAAATCAAGATGTGAGAATTAGCCAATAAGAGGCTAGAGATAATGGACCAAGCAGTGTTTTAATTAATACAATTTTTGTGTGATTATTTCGGGTGTAAGCTAGCTGGGCAGCTGGGACAAACAAGGGGCCCCTCTCATTTACAACAGATCCCCAGTCCAAAAGTGTTACCACCTACAATGGACTGGACCCTCCTACACCAATCACAAATTAAGAAAATTCTCTAGAGGCTTACATATGGCCTAATCTTATGGAAGCATTTTCTCAATTGAGATTCCTTCTTCTCAGATGATTGACTCCAGCTTGGGTGAAGCTGGCATAAAAACTAGCTGGCACAACTTCTTTTCATAGATATTACTAGATTGTCAATGATAAATTATCCTGTTGGTTGCTTCTGTGGCTTTGTAAAGGGTTTTGATGACATGGTCCCTTTTCTTCTATTTTTGCTTTTATTGCCGATCCTTTTAGATTTGTGTCTAAAACTACCATTGCCCATACTGATAGCTTGAAGTTTTCCTCTTTGTTTTCTCCTGGCAGTTTTTCAGTTCCAGGCTTTCTGTCTGAATCTTTAGTACATCTAGAGCTGATTTTTGAGTGTGATGTGAACAATTCTTTTATTCTTCTGCATGTGGATATCAAGTTGACCTAATACCATTTTGGATGAGACTATTCTTTCTCTAGTGTGAGTTCTTGGCACTTTCAGCATCCTCCCTTTCCTATTGGCCTTAGCCTGTTTGCAATGTTGCTAAGGGAGGAGGTCCCAATCAAGAGTAATGTTTAGCCACAAAAGGCAGCTTTAAAAACATGATTTGAAAGCATGTATCCATCTGCTCTCTTTAGCCAGGAGGAACAGTTCAGCAAACCATATGATCTTGATTTCAGCGTGTGTGGGTAAGTATCCAATGGATGTAGTGGAGAAACTATCACATTAGAGTTGGACTTTCCATCACTTACATGTAACATCCACGCAGGCAAATGACACACTCTGTACTTGTCTTCTTAGTTGTAAAGCTGGGATATATGCATGCATCTGCTTCAGTCTGCTTTACAGATCAAACCTGTGTAGTCCTACATTGTCTGAACGCCTGTTCTTTGATGGTATATTCTGTGATTCCCTCACCAGCATTTTCTTCTTCAGTGGCATGGCTCATCTGGTCATTTCTTGGCAAGTATTGCCTCAGGGACTTTTGCACCGGTTCTTCTGTGCTTTCAAATACCTCACCCTCAAACGCCCATGGCTCAGCTTTTTTGGGTTTCAGTTCTCATGGGTACTTTCCCAACACCTTTACTTTTGTTGTTAGTGTTACCCCTCACTTGCTTTTTTTAATTCACACAGTGACCACCATCTCCCTGCTTGCCAGATACTGCTTTTATTCATCACTAATCTAGTTTTCTATTGCTAGAATGTAAGCTACAGGAGGTCTAAGCCATTTGATTGATTACACTGAGGTATCTCAGGTAACTAATAGAGGCTAAGGCACAGAAGGCCTGCCATAAACATCTGCTGAATGAAAAAATACATAAATAAGTCAATGCATGAATGAATGAAATCATTCAGTTCAGAGTTTTGCATATTGTAGGCATGCAATAAATCCCAGCTATTATTATGGGAAGTTGGCTATCCCTGGAGCTACTTCATCCTGGAGTAATAACTATTATAAACCCTTTGGTTTCATTATTTTCAATTCTGATCATCTTTGGGATGCCATTCCCTTCCTCACCATTACCATGTCTTCCCCAGTCACGTGTGAGAATTTCTCCTTCTCTAACTCAGATTTGCAGTGGCATCAAGTACTTGAAATCACATGGAAGTTTCCCCTGCTGTGTCTTAGTAGCCTATGTCTTTATATCAAGAAGGTGGATTCTTACCACCATGACAAACACAGAAGATGCTGCCCCTGAGGCTGTTATTCTTCTGACTGCTGTCCCTGATGCTCTCCTCAGGCACACAGAAAACATCCCCCCTCCCCTGTCCCCATTCTTCACCTGTACCTTGTAGTGAAACAGCCTGACCTGTCAGCTTCTCAGATCACTTAGTGCCAGTACCTGAGAAAGGGATGCTGCCCTGCACTCTATTTTTTCTTTCAGCTTTATTTTGGTATATTTGATAGGTTGGAATTGCATATATGTAAGATGTTCAACTTGATGCTTTGATATTTGTGTAGATGTTGGAATAATCGTGATGTGAGATGTTCTTCTGTATATGTGTTGCTTTTATTGGTTGATGAATAAGGCTGTTTGGGCCAATGGCTTAGCAGAGTAAAGTCAGGCAGGAAATCTGAACACACACACATACATGCATGCACACGCACACACACACACACACACAGAAGAGAGAGAGAGAGAGAGAGAGAGAGAGAGAGAGAGAGAGAGAGAGGGAGAAGGCAGTGTCAGAAACACCATTTAGCTGCTGAAGGAGAAGGACCCAAAAACTTTTGGGTAAGCCACAGCCTCGGGGCAACACACAAATTAATAGAAATGGGTCAATTCAAGATGTAAGAGCTAGCTAGGAATATGCCTGAGCCATTGGCTGCATAGTGTTGTAATTAATATAGTTTCTACATTACTATTCAGGTCTGGGCAGCCGGGAAAGAACAAGCAGTCTCCGCCTACATAATCACCCATAAACAAGCTAATGAACACACACTCCACTTCACATTGTCTTTGTCCCTTTCTTTGCTTTTGGTGGTGATGGACAGGGTTCGGGGGTGAGAAGATTCAAGATTTACTCTGGTGGTAACACTTAAATTCATTTTATTACTTGTTTGGATAATTTCCTGCCATGTATTTTGATCATATTCACCCACTTCATAAATTTTAAAGACACAGTGCAGAAGTGATCATTAGCGCCACATTGCTGCACGTTAAATTCCCTAAACTTCTCTGCACGCAAGTGAGATTGAGCAATTTTTGTCCTTCTGTGCTTGGATTATTCAACTTAGCACGATGCCTTCCACGTCCACACGTGTTGTCACGGGTGGCAAAATTTGCTCAGTTTTTTTTAAATACATTTTTATTTTAGCCTTTGAAACTCAAGGACAATTTTTAACATTAAAAAAATTTAAGTGTTTGTATGTATGCGTTCCTGTGTGTGGGGTTGTCTGAGGAGGCCAGAAGAGCACACCATATCTTCTGGAGCTGGAGTTATACGGGTGGTGGTAAATCACCCGACGTGGGTGCTGAGGTCTGAACTTGGGTCCTCTGATAGAGAAGTGTGTGCTCTTACCTGCTGGGTCATTTTCTTCTGTCTCAAGATTTCCTTTTGTTTTGTTTTGAGACAGGATCTCACTATGTAGCTCTGACTGGTCTAGAATTCAGTGTATAGACCAGGGTAGTCTCAAAATATGGCCATCTGCCTGCCTATACTTCCCAGAGCTGCTGAATTGAAGGTATGTGCCAATGAAGAGAACAAAGAAGTTACCAAAGAAGAGAACATGGTGAAGTGGGGGCTCCCATAGCCTGGGACATTGAAATGGGGGCACTTGGAGCAGAGGCAAGGATACAGCCCTCCCTGCATCCCCATCCCCAGAAAGGAAACCCTGCAGCCCCATGTGCTTCTCATTGGGAATAGTCACTGCTTGATTGTTTGCCCTTCTGGCACCCATTATGGAACCACGCTTGGACCACATCCTCCTCCAGCTGGAGCAGCTTGGTGACGATGCTGATCCCTCTGCAGGGTGGGCACTGCAGAAACATGCTCTTCATGAAACATGCTCTTCATGAAACATGGTCTTCATGTCGCCCCTCACACAGCTCCCAACACTCCTCTGCTTTCTCTTGCAGGCCTGCACTAGGGTCTCTGCTTTGCATATAGCTGGAAGGTTCTCATTGTTGACTTCCTTCACTCTTCTCCCGCAGGGGCGGCAGATAGTGGTGGGGCTGAACACCTTTTCAAAGAGAACACCCAGGATGAGCACCACGTTGGCCTGGATGTACCCAAAGGTGATCTTCTTTTGCTTCAACAGATTGGCAAACTGCTCCAATTCCATTTGCAAGGCTCGGGACTCGGTTCCACCTACTCCAATTTCACGGCACTGGGGCAGACAGAACATGGCCCAGGGGAGGCTCTCTCCAAGTTGCTCTCCATTTCTGCTTCTGCCTGGCCCTCAGGCGGCAAAGTCTCCAGGCCAAATTGGGGCACTAGGCCCAGTCAACCCGAGGTCCACAGTATGCCCTCCCTCCACAGAACTCATATGGTGGGGGACAAGGGAAGATACCCAACACCTCTGAACTTTGTCCAACCCCTGGTCCAATTCCAGGCACACCTGGAAATTCTTGGAAGCTGAGGCAGGCCCAAGGGTTCACCAAGCTGGGTTCCAGTCCTCCTGACTCATCACCCCCCTCCCCACTAGGTGTCCAGCCATGGTGAAGCCAGGTGTACAGTCATGGGGAAGGTGGTAACCCCAAACAGGAAGCCTGATGGAAGGAAGGCTCACCTAGGGACTGCTTCACCCTTCTCTGGTCCTGATTTGTAAAGGCTGAATAATATCCTCCTCTCTTTTACAAACACACACACACACACACACACACACACACACACACACACACACACACACACACACACACACTATTCACTCTGAATTGATAGAAATTTAGGCCGTTTGAGTGTCTTTGGCATTGTGACTATTTCTGCAATGAGCGGAGGTATGATGGGAATTTCATTTCCTTTGAGTGTATTCGTAGAAGAGAATTTTCTTATCATATGGCATTTCTATTCCGAATGTTTTAGGAACCTCCATCCTATTTTCCAATTTCCTCCCTCTTCTTGCAGCCAGAGGCACTTGTAATCCTGACCCTACCAAGTTATGTAAATACCTGTGTACCGGCAGGTGTTTTCTGGTTCTCTACCACAATTTTTCCTTAGCTTCAGCCAAGACATCTTGCTTGAACATAGGAAAACAAAGCCATTCATCATTTAGAAAAAGCATTATAGAAGAAGCAAATGACTTAATTTATTGCACATTGGCTGACTCCTGTTCTTTTGTAAGGTCCAGTTCTGCATGACAAGGCTACTTGCACCACCCAACAGATGGCCCATGGCAACAGAGCATTGCGAATCTTGTCACAGTGAAATCAATTCAATGAAAAACTCCCCACAGCAGATGTATACACTGTTTTCCTCCCCACATGGGGCTCAGTGCCTGCATGAGACATTGTGTCTGTTTGTATTTATAGGTTAACAGTTGTCGGGTGAGGAGAAGGTGACTGTTATTAGTATTAATTACAATCACTTGCATTTATCTCGTGCTTTATGATTTTCAATGACGCTTTCACAGATGTTCCCTCATTTGATTCTGGTAGCATCCCTGTGAGGCAGCCAGCAGAATGAAGGCAAAGACCCCAGGAAGGCATGCAAGGTAGTGTCTTCCCTTCCTTCAATGCCTCGACACAAATGTTCATCAAAGCTATGGACACGGGGGCCGGTCTTTGGGTGATGTGCTTGGAATCCGCCTGATGCTGTGGGGGCAGCCAACTCTGTCTGCTGACCATGGGCTGTCTTCGGAAGGCTCGTGAGTGTGCTTGTCAAGGCAACACTTAGCTGGACTGCAGCAGCGGTTCCTAGTATGTCTTTTTGCTTCTGTCCTTGCCCTCTTTCCATATCTCCTCAATGCAGCCATCAGGGTAGACATTCTAAAACATTTCTTATCGAATCCTTGCAACATCTAGAATCTTTTCAAAGCTCTTTGGCCTACTCAGAGTGAAAGAACCATGGTCTTTCCATGGACTGACCCTATGACCCTCTCTAGCTCTGTTTGCTGCTACTTCTGGTTCACTCTCTGACCACACTGGCCTCCTTGGTGTTACATGAACATCATACATCCCCTACTTAGAGCATCTGTTTCCTCCATATATCTGTTTCTTATCCCATTTTCCACTCGCTTCACTCCTTTGCCAACTCTCCACCTTCTTAATGAAGCCCATCTCCGCTACTCACACTCCCCTCTCTTCTTTCCTTATCTTTCTCACTCTTTCCATACACTTTGGTCAATACCACTTGCCTCTACGCATATACTATATGCATTAGATTCTTAGAGTTGCCATTAACAAGTTACCATAAATTGTTTTGGTGACCTAACATACTAAAAATTACTCTCATTGTTTTGGAGGTCTTTCCAAAAATAAGTTAAATGAAAAATGGAAGTGTGGGCAAGATTGTTTTATTCCAGAAAACAATTGCCCCATGTCTGGTCCTAGTTTAATTATCTCTGGACGTGTTCTCAAAGCACAGGCAGAGATGTGTTTAGTTAATCTAGGTGTGTCTCAGTCCAAAGTTGACAAGATTAAGTATCATAGTGTTTAAGGCTAAAAAAAAGGAATGTCCAATTGTTCTGAACTAAGTATTTGCTAGATACCCTGTATACAAGAAATGATCAATAAAGGTTGGACGATGATAAACGACTCTTCTTTGTTCATTAGTTACGATGACTGCATCTTAAGTAAATATAACCAGGAAGAGATGCCACTTGGAATGTTATTGTCATTGAAAGGAAGGTGGACAAACCCTCTGTAGATCTGATCCCCGGTATTGAAGTGAGCAACCCACTTAGATACTATGGTCTCAGTCTCTTTGCTTATAAATTTGGGACAAACCCCACAATAGAGTTGTGAGGATTAGATGAAAGAATGTATTTTGGCAAACAAGCAAGCAAGCAAACAAACAAACCCGGGTCATTTTCTAAGCACCCCCTATGTGTTTTCCTAGAGACAATCTTGCAACAGCCTTTTATTTTGAGCCCCCTCCCTCACTTAATGAGGTGTGGATGAACCGGGGTTGTGAGGAGGCAAAGTATGTGCTCTCTCTCAAGGAAACACTCAGGAAACTGGGCTTTCTGCCATTAAAAAAGCAAATCTTTATGGTGACCTAATTAGAGTTTTTAAAATTCAATTTGGGCAGTCAGCAAGTTAGGCTCCTTTCCAGGAGGAATAAGGAGACAGTGCATGACCTAACTGATGCTGGGCTGCTTGCCATCCCAAACAGCTAAAGTGGTTGTATCAGCTTCTTCCAGGACCAGAGACTGCCTGGACACTGACATGGGTAAGGATAGCTGTCTTTCAGGGCCTCACTGATATTATGGGACAAGAATGGTTAAATGCCTGGACACTGACATGGGTAAGGATAGCTGTCTTTCAGGGCCTCACTGATATTATGGGACAAGAATGGTTAAATGCCTAGAGGACATACATGTTTAGGAAGGCAGATCATGGAGTATGCTCTTCACTGGGCTAGGGTAAAAGTAGCTTTCTTTCAATTGCTGTCTGGAAGTTATGGAGCATACTAGCAAGAATGTCCATCCATCCATCCATCCATCCATCCATCCATCCATCCGTCTGTCTGTACATTCCTCGACTCACCCAACTGACACACATGGAGTATGTATTCCCACAAATTACTAGAGGTTCAATACTAAAACAGCATCAATATGTTGAAGGAACACAGTTTTATTCAAATGCAAATAATCAGTGGTTGTGAGTTTGAGGAATGAAGTCAAAAGACCTGAATTTGAATGTTGACTTTGGGTCCCTGGTTAAGTTACTTACTGTTAGCCAAAATTTTTAGCCGTAAAGCATGGCTGGACTAGATGAAACTCTCAGACCTCTTCCAGGTTAAATATGCTAGGATTCCATGCCTAGGTGCATTTTTGTGTAAAATAAGATCATCATCTGAGAGGAGGTAGTACGATAATCTTGTTTGTTGTCTCCTCTAGCTTTTCCTGAAGACCAATCTTCCACCTTCGGGGTCAGATTGATCCTCCCCAAAGCAAGTTTGTCAGATTTTTGCATTCATGCTTTTCATGGCCATTCCTGTCTGCATTAGGATAAAGACAAACATTTTTAAGAGGATCTCAAGTTCTTCTCAACTGTATCTACTTCTTTTGCATCAGGTCTTGACTTCCTTCCTTTGCTCCTTAAGTTTGTCATAGTCCCTGGTGCTACAAGACCTCCATCTGGGTCACTGTGTCTTTCCGTGTATTTTACCCTGAGAGAGTAACTTATCCTTCAGATGGCAGATGATTCCCTTTTCCTAGTGACACTTTCTCTTACCCGTGAGGGTGGGACCTGACTTTTTGCTTAGAGATACACAAATAATGTTTCTTCCCTCTAAGTCGTTGGTTCTTAACCTTCCTAATGCTGTGACCCTTTAATACACTTCCTCAACCATAAAATTATTTGTGTTCTTACTTCACAGCTGCAATGTTACTACAGCTATGAATTGTAATGTAAATATGTGTGTTTCCTGGCGGTTTTAGGTGAACCCTGTGAAATGGTTATTATACCCGCAAAGGGGTTGCAACCCACAGGTTGAGAACCTCTGCTTTAGAGCATATGTTCCTTCCCAAACCCTAACAAAGAGGTCTCTGGTTTAAAACGAGCTGACCTACCAGTCTATCAAATACGTAAAACAGTAATTATCTAGATGATTAACTATTTCAATCCTTCAGACTGCACCTTTTGCATAGATGGTACCATCACTTTGTCCCTGGGCTCTCTCAAGTGTCTAAGGGGAGAACTCCCATGAGCCAAAGTGGATTTAACAGGTTCTCTGCCGCTGCCCAAAGTGGGGGTGTTTCCCAGCTAGAAAGGCAGTAGGTTAAGATAAAAACCGGCAGCTGGAATTTTTGTTAAAGCTCAGTAGAAAGCATGGTGAACAGAGCCTGGGAGCCTGGGTGATAAATGCCTCAGTGTGCCAGACAGGCCTGGTTGAGGTTATGGCTCTGTCAGTGTCTTTTTCCCAGGTCCCCACGCCCACATCCTCAAGGACCATGGCATCTTTATCACTAGGCTGCTAGAAGAGGAGATGGAGTTGTATGAACCCTCTGGCTGACACAGGGCCTGGCATCTACTCCATGCCCCCTAAATGAGAGTTGCGGCCAGCGAGTGGATAACACGCTTTGCTATAGTTCTGTGCTCACTTAAGGGACCCATCTGTTATCATGTGATTCCTGGCTGGACTCATTTGTCAGAAATGGTTCCTTTCAGTGGACTCAAACTTTAACTCTTCTCTTGCTACTCACAGCATATCAAATCCATCAGTTGATTCTTGCTTCTGGATGTACCCAGACTCTAACTGCTTCTGTCCCCTGCCACAGCTACTGCTCTTGCCTAAGCTGCCAGGATCTGCTACCCAGATGAATGCAGGGAGTCTCCTCTCTGACCTTCCTGCCTGAGCCTTTCTTCCCTCTGGCCTATCAGCACAAAACTAGTGTGAGCCAGCTAGAGTCTAAATTAGATGGCACTGCTCTTGGAATTGGACCTCGATGGCTTTTATCACACTAAGAGCAAAGTCCAAACCCAGATCCCATCTGCTCAAACCTTCAGGGTTTGTTCCAGAAAACTTTTCTGAGCACGCTCATTTCTCCCCAAATGCATGAGATCTAGATGCAACTTGCAAGCACCAGACGTGCTTCTGCCTGTGGGCCAGATGTCCCTTTCCAAGAAATCTGCAAACTGGCCATCCTTGTGCCTAGCAAAAAGGCATTATGCAAAAGGTCACTAGGCTTTTATTCACTTGCCACATTCTCAGCAAGGCCACCCCGGCTGCTTTATTTAATGGTGTAATTTCCAGCAAAAACTGGCATATACTCAATGATTTTATTTTCAACGATACAACATGCCAATTATTTTCAAATACTTAAATGAATGAAAGAATGGGCATCACACTTCTCAGGATATGGATACCTTCTGTGTACAAATGTTCTCACATGTATGATGGCTCAGCACACAACTTTTGGAGTTCACGATGCCATAGAAGTGTACACAAGCAACCATTCTTCCTATCCTTTTCTGTACAGTGTGAGAAAATTTCCTGAGATATTCTGTGATCTGTAGGCATTGCGTTGATTTTGTCTGACTGTGTTCTGAGCCTGTTTAAGGTAGGTCAATATAAGTGATGTTGTTCAGTAGGTTAAGGGTAGGAAATGAAAGGCATTTTCAACTCACAATAATTCCAACTGATAATGAACTCATCAGGATGAAATCCTATTGTAATCCCATATACACGCATACAGGTACTTAGGAATTGTCTAGATGATGGGTTTGCGTAAACCAGACTCTCTAAGCTTTCAGTTTGGAAGGGAATCTGTTGGGCTGCAGAGTCCTTCTGTGACCTTAGAGATCCTCGATGCCTGCTCAAGCTTCAGGCACTGTGATAGATTTGCATTATAGTAGAGTATGAGTCAAACTCTAAGATGGGATAAATATTCAGCCTTCTAGTTCCTTAAGGTGAATTAGCTCCCCCAGTCACAGGACTTAGTTTAGGTTTCATACAACAGAAACGTATTCGCTGATGTATATAAATACCCAAGGCCGATAAGAAGGCAGCACAAGTTGCTACTCTCCATCATGGCCACCAGGTACTATGCTGACTGGGCTGAAAAGTAGATAAATATGTGTGGTGGTTTGAATGAGAATGGCCCCATAGGCTCTTATGTTTAAATACTTGGTCCCTACTTGGTGGAACTGTTTGTGAGGGATTGGAGGCATGGCCTTCTTGGAGGAGGTGTGTCACTGGGGGGGGTTTGAGATTTGATGTTTCAAGAGACTCACAACATTCCCAGTGTTTCTCTCTCTCTGCCTCCTGCCTATAGATCAAGATGTGAGCTCTCAACAACTTCTCCACGCCATGCCTGCCTGCTGCCATGCTCCCGCCATGATGGTCATGACTCACTCTCTGATGGTGAAAGTCCCAGTACAATCTTCCTCGTATAAGATGCCTTGGTTATAGTGTTTCCTCACAACAATAGAAAAGTAACTAGGACAATGTGTTTCTCATATTCTTATCCTTAATTAGATAAAGACACTCCCTTTTGGAAGACTGGATAGTCTGATGTAAAGTTGCATCGGCATTCTGGTTTGGAGTATGGTGTTTTGGTGCTGGTGGGACACCTCCAAAGAGCTCTGAGGAAAAGGACATCAGTGGTGCTCCTGCCAGGAGAGCTCATCAGGCTTCTTCATGTTGAGATACATGTTGGTCAAGAAAGATGACCTGCTTGGTGTGATGAAGACCTTCTCTAGAATAAGACTCATGGAAGCAAGGATAACAGATATTGATATGGGAAAGAGTTGAGGGAAGAGGTGGGCAAAAGATGACCCCAGTGAAAGTGGAGGAGGATCCCCCAAAGGCACCATATCTCTATGCTCTTTTATCTCCTTTTTTCATTTTTAAATGTTATGTATATGGGTGTTTGTCTGCATGTATTTTTGTGTACCATGTTTGTGCCTAGTGTCTGCAGAGGCCAGAAGATGCCATCAGATTCCCTAGGAGCAGAGTTACAGATGGTTGTGAGACACCAAGTGGGTGCTGGGAATCGAACCCAGGTCTTCTGGAAGAGTAGTCAGTCCTCTTAACCAGTGGACCATCTCTCCAGACCCTCTTTCCATATTAGTTTAAGTTCTTTCCATCAGAATATAGAGAACATCAGTCCTTAACAAACAAAATATTTCTCTGTGGGAGAATAGAAGGGAGGGGAGGGAAAAACACTGACCATCATGATGAAGCATGGAAGTACTGAACAGCAAAATGTTGGCTTGTGCACCTGAGGGTGTGTATCTGGTGGGGCGTATGAAGAACAGACCATAGGAAAAAAAATCTAGAATTTCATAAAATTCTCAGTATCAATAAGCAACTTGTGAGAGTGGGTGATCATGTAGATTTGCTGCTGTTTTTTTTTTCATATTTCTGTTGAGAAACAAGAAGTAGAAACTGATGGCTGTCTGCAGAAGGAGTGTATTTTCCTCAGGTGTGATGAGAGTAGAGTCTCTCAGGAAGTTGGGTACATTATCAAAAATCGTAACTTAGACTCTAAGGACAGAAGTTCATTTATACAAATGCCGATTTATTTATTCATTCAGTATACACACTCATTTTCTCATCTATCAACTATCTTTTGAGCAATTATTATGTATCATGTACATGCTGTGATGGAGAAGTCAACAGGATGGCCAAGATCCTTGATCTCATAAAGCTTGAATTATACTGGGGAAGACAGATGATAATCTAATAAATAAAGGTTAGAGAAGATCAGCTTAGGCAGTGATGAGATTTATGGAGGTAATGAGATCAGCAAGTAATGCAGCATTTTAGAGGACAGAGTTCAGACTGCTTTGGATGGACCGGTCAAGAATTGCCTCTCTGGAAAAGGATGCTGGATTTGAGACTTGAACAGCAGGAGAGCTGAGCTGCATAAAGGTGATGGTTCACACTTTTAAAATGCCTCAATGCCACCTGGGAGCTTTCAATCAATACTGATAGTGGACCCCACCTCCTGAGGTTGTAATTTACTCGATCTAGTCATAAAGTCTAAGGTTACTCTGATAAGCGTTCAGGGTTGCAAACCACTGAATTTGCAAGGGGCTGGAAGAAGCTACTAGATAAGGCAGGATTTGCAGAGAACCGATGGGAGGGAAAAGCTCAGGTTGGTCCCAGAGAAGAAAGAGAGTGGATGGGGGAATAGCTGAAGCAAATAGAGAGATTTGGAGGAGGCAGAGATAGAACTGGCTGTGGTGAGCTGCAGGATTGAATGGAGGATAAGCAGAGGCTTACAGCTGCATGCAGAGGTATTGTCTCAGCGGCAGCTGGGGAGGCTGGGTGGGTGGCATGGAGGAAGCCCCCCTCCCCAGTCTATCCCAATGCTTCCATGTCATCTCATGGCAAACTAATCTCACTTGTGGAATTCTTCTGGCGATCAGCTGCCTGTTTTCCTGGGGTGATCAATCTCCGAAAAGTTTCCAAACTGTGTTAAGACTGCCAGCGTCTCAGCAAACAGCACAGAGCGCGCTTTCCAGGGAGAGAAGTTCAATAATTCAAATGAGCCAGCACCGAGGAACTGGAGGGCGGTTTGATCTAGTTTAGAAGCTGACATTTTCTTAGCAGAAAAATGCAATATCCATAATACATTATTTTGTGCCCAATGAAGTCAACTAGAACAGAACTGTCTCAGGAGAGACCAAGATCAGATTGCCAGGAAACCTTTTTGAAGGCTGTAGGAAACCCCGTCCTTAGAATCCTAGGCAGGGAGTGGGTTCAGCACCACTTCTCAAGTGCCTGCAGGACCCGGAGGCTTCCTGAGCTGCTGTGACGCTGGGTCTCCTCCCCTGAAACTTTAAAGGGTAAATAAACACAGAATAACTCCTAGGGAACCTGAACGTCTTGGCCTTGGGAGCCCCGCCTCCATCCTCACTGCGAGCCCCGCCTCCATCCTCACTGCGAGCAGACAGACCTGCTCAAAGGATGGATTTACTCTAGGGGTGAGATTTGCATGTGCCAACCTCACATGCAAAGGTGTGTGAAGGTGGAGGACTGTTTAGTTTTTCTAGGCTAAGAGTAGTTAAAAAAGAAAAATCATTTTCTCTAGGTGGCAAATGTCCCTGGGAAACACGCCCCTAAGCTGAATTTCCCTGAAGGAGTGAAAATTGCCAGGCCTGAAAGCAGCTTGGCTGGAAGCCCAAGTCCTGGTGAAGGGAGAGGTTGTTAGGGGTTGCTCTCTTCCTGGGGCTGCCTCTCAGTCTTCAAAGGAAGCAGAGAAATTGGTTCCATTCTGGCCTCCCCCAAGTTCATGCAATTATGGGCCCAAGTAAATTTGTGTTAGATTATGCCGAAGACTAAACAATATTTTGCTTTTTATTTGAACAAATATTTCTTGCTTCACTGACAATAGCCCAAGAGAGGAAGCCTTCAATTAGAGAAGCCGAAAATACTGATTAGACTCAATCAACACCTCTAGAAGTTTAAACACTTAAGTTAATTAAATGGTTCGGTAGACTTGAAGCTAAACTCACAAACAGAAATCTTGGTGTATAAAAGGATGCTTGGAGCTTAAAAAAAAAAAAAACAGATAATTATCTGAGAAGCCCAATATCATCCTTACCAAAGGCTCTGTGAAAATGATTGGGCAGGCAGCATGCTGGTTCTCAATGGAGCTCACACGTAGGCTAACACTGTAACTCAAAAGCAAAAGCTCTCGATTCCTATTAGCAGATGGGATGTTCTCCCCAAACTCAGAGATGGACAGTTGGGAGACGGGCAATGACTGTGTGCTTATCAGTCCTAAATATTTTAAGAGATCAGTTTCCTTATCTTCAAATGTCAACAAACACAGTACAAACACAAAGAGATCTTGTGGATTTTAACTTTAGCAGATAGATTCTGAATGAGCTAAAACCTGATATAGATGCTTTTTGGGGTATCTGATACAGAATAAAGACAGGTCAGATATCTTAATTGGGTTCCCTTTACACAAACCCTAAGATTTGTTCACGTCAAGACAGCTAGTGAGAATACGCTCTCAGAGAGGGTAGGGTGAAGACAGAGCAGGCATCTGCATACAAGCAAAGCTCTCTACTGAGCTGCAGATATCTGAGCCCTGGAGGAGGCATTATGTATCCTACCCCAGACCAGAAAAGAAGCCCTGGTTTGCTCTTATCATACAGCTGTCTTCCAGGAAAAGGGCAGTTATAGGTTGTAAGCTGTGACCAAAATCCCAGCAGGGATCCACTTGGTTCAGGGTAGGGGCTGGAGTTCTATACAAAGGAAGTCTTGCCTCACTGAGATTATGGAGAGGTCCTAGGCAAGATCAGGGACCACATTTGTCTGTGATGAATGAGGTTAGTCTGCAGTTTGTGCAGCTCCAGGATCTAGTCCCTTCCTGGCTTATACATTTACAAGGAAGTCAACCCTTGACTTTTAGTGCTGTGATAAAACACCATGACCAAAAGTAAATTGGGCGGGGTGGGGGGGAGGTATATTTTAACATACTCCTCCACAGCACAGTCTGTCATTGAGGGAAGTCAGGGCAGGAACTCAAGCAGGAATCTGGAAGCAGGAATGAGATCAGAGACCACAGCACTGCTTACTGGCCTGCTCTCCATGGCTTGCTCAATCTGCTTCCTTTTTCTTTTTACAAATTATTTTATTTTATTAAAAATATTTTAACATGTATGAATATTTTGCCTGTATGTAGGTCAGTATACTATGTATATACAGTACCCATGGAGACCATAAGATGACTTCAGATTCCCTGCAGCTGGAGTTACAGATAAATGGCTAACGAGCTGCCATGTAGGTGCTGGGAATTGAACCCAGGTCCTCTGAAAGAGCAGCTAGTGCTCTTAACCACTGAATCATCCCTCCAGGACCTCAGCCTTCTTTCTAGTACAACCTAAGACCAGTCCAGAGTGGGATGAGCCCTCCCACAACAATCATTGCCTACAGGCCAATCTGATGAGGGTATTTTTTCAATTGAGGTTCCCTCTTTCCAGAGGACCTTAGCTTTTGTCAAGTTGATAAAAAAAAAAACTAAAAAGCATATACCATGTGTCTAATTGTTAGTAAGCAGGTCCCATATTGTGTTAGCTGGGTACAGAGCACTTTTCATGCCCCTTCCAAATGTTTTACCAACACCATTTGGAGAATTTTACTTGAGGTTGAGTTTTGGCAGAAGGCCTGACTTGAAGCTTTAGTGTAGCTTTTAAGTATGAAGCTTTTCATCTCATCCACCTGAACTTTAAAACAGAGACAACACAACTTCGTAGGGTTCTTGTGAAAATCAGAAAATACAGCACATACAAATGCTTAGGAATTTGTTTTTTTTTTCTTCTTGTGAAATGCTTTTCTTTTACAGAGAGACTGCAGTACAGAAATAGTCACTTAAAGCTACAAGATTAGATGCCTGTAAGAATGAAGGCTTACTTTGTAAAGAGAAGGTGCTCTTGCACTGGGGTTGTGCTGCTGAAAGGCTCCACGGATTGATATTGATCCGCAGGATGTACTTCCAGGAATGAGGCTGCTACATAAAGCAAGGAGACCTAGTGAGACTAAGTCGTGTGCTAGTCCCAACACAGTGTGCAGGTCAGGCTCTGAGCTCTTAGCCAGGGGAATCGTGAGCTGTGTATACAAACATGTATACAGTACAAGGGGCTTACGACATGACATCTCGCAGCGTGTGGAGTAACTTCTCTGCTACTGTGCTGGCCAAAACAAAGTAACCCGCCGCAAATGAAAAGGGGGAGAGAGTGGATTTGTCAGGACGGGGCACAGAGCTGAGCTCCTCCTCTACGTGTCAGTGTTCCAACCTCCTGGAGATCTGTCACGATCACTGGGGACTTGCTCTTTCTGCTCATGCGGGGTGGCTGTGTGTGGGCTCCGAAGAGAAGAGCATCCCTAAGACTTAGCCGAACAAGAACTCAGAGGCTAGATTCTAACTCCTAGGTACGCAAAGACTTCACTTATCAAGTGGGGCTGATTTCTTAACGAGGTGCCTTCTGGTTTTAGCATTTCTGGAGAACTGGGTACTGCTTCTGAAGATGACTTCCTCTCACACTCTTTGAAGGACAATGAACGGTGTTGCTGTCATCCTCAGTTAAAGGACTGGATCCAGGCACGATCAGGAGGAGGAGAGAAGGCATCAGACACTTGTGCTTATTTGAGCACTAGCATCAGCTGGAGGCCTCCACAAAATGTATTTCTGGAATTTCGTGAGTTTTGGAGGCAGGGCCTGATATTCTTTGTTACCATCTTGGCCTCAGGGAGGCAGTGCTCCATAAGGGGTAATAGGATTTTATAATCAGAGGAAATTTGGACTGGTCTCTGGTTCTATAAATCAGCAAGTTATATAACCTTTGGTAAGTTAGGTGTCCTCTCACTGCCCTCCCTTTGGATGAGGTCAATATCTACTTTCTCCCAAAAGTATTTATAAAACTCAAATAGGGCATCATATAAGAAGGGCTACACATGGTGATTCAACTAAAGAAAAGAATTTACTTCCACCTTCTGGGGCTCTTTGGATCATTTTACAATGTTGGATTTTCTTCAGATATTTGAGAGGGTTGCATGCAGGTAGGTTAATAGAGACCCCTATGATTTCTACATAGGAGACCTGGTCGAGAAGGCAGCAGGTGTTGTTGCTAGGAAAATGTTCTGAAATGGTGTTGAGCAGATGGGAGAAGTGGAGCTAAATGCAGGCAAGAGTGTACTTAGCTAGAAAGCAAAGGGGCCTCCCAACAGGGGAAATGCTCAGGGAGCAAACCTGTGTCTAGATCTGTGTGTGGTCTGAGAAGACAGTGGGCAGGGACGAACGAGAATTCATGGGTTTTATTTGAGATTCCAGCTAACTAGGTACCCCTCATTCAGAGAGTAAATCCATAGCACAGCCTATCCGTATAAGAGCCCTTTCTCAAATTGTTTATATATTATCAGGGCTCTGACTTTTCTGTCTTCTTATTCTCTTATTCTGTGTTCACTGTAGTAATGGGAATTTAAAACAATTTGTGGAAGGAACCAGTTTCTAAACAATTTCACTTAGAAATTTTGTGTTTTATAACAAATACAAATATGTATGACAACATAATAAATATATAGAGTAACATAAGCATGGTGATCATTTTCTCCTTTGCCTGCCCCCTGCCCTCAGTATGGGCCGCAGGCTCCCTTCACTCAGAGCTTCTTCCGGATTTGATGCAGAAAACGAGGTTGGATGACAAGTTATGGCCCTTGAATCATTTCCGAGGAATCTGGGTGGAGTGGTAGATCCCCGGGGCCTGGAGATGACCAGATTAGGGAAATGATTTGATTAGTGTATTCTGGATAGAAAAAAATGGCACTGAGACAGGAAGCCACGCTAATGAAAAGGATTCTTGCCGTGCTCATGGTTTCTTCTTCTGGGTCAGAAAGTGACATTTATTTAGGAGGGAAAAAGAAAACTAACTTGCCCACTCCTGTTCAAAGTAGCCTTGAGTCCTGGCTGCTTCTCATGTGACCTTAGCAATGTAGTTTAAATGATTCCATCACTTATTAATGTACAAATCTGGAAGTTTTAACTAGACACAGTGCCTCCATATTATCTTGCAGGGGAACATATACACTTATGGCATCTTCCCATTGAACTAAATTGGCATCAATAAATATTGAATCCAATGTAAAAATTTTCCCTGTACATTCTTCATCCTTAGTCTTTGCTACTTAGTAGGGAATTGTTTTTATCATGCAATAGAAAGCCCAGGGCTAACCAAGGTCATGATCAGTCTAGCATTTATTTATCTTAAGCTTATATTTAGCTTTGAATTTGCAAGTAGGGGGTATAGAAATAGACTAGGACACGAGAAAATGAGTTATGGTGCCGTAGTTTGGTGCTATCTTTGGAAACCTACATGTGTAATAAATATACAGATTCCTCTCTAGCCTCAGTCCCTGACACAGAGCTCCCAAACCCCTTGTGACTTCTGGAGTCATAAAGGTACCAAGAGAATCTTCTGTTGCAATGGTTCATCTGTGCTCTGACTCCCAAGACAGAGCTAGGAGATGATGCCATCTTCATCCTAATGTTGGACCTTTGACATCTGGTTCCTGACACAGAACTTCTAGATCCATGGGAATTTCCTGGGTATGAGAAACATCTTTTGTTCTAATGGGGAGACATTTTGTAGCTTCTGGCTAGCCCAGATAAGGGACCAGTGACTAGGTGAGCAAACTATGTAATCTCAGCTCTACCTCCAAACTCTAAAAAGGAGAGAGGGGCCGAAGGTTGAGTTAATCCGCATCAGTCAACGAGTTAATAAATCACACCCATGTAGTGAAGCCTTCATTATAAACCTCCAAACGACTGGCTGTGGGAAGCTGCTGGGTAACTGGGCACATAGAGGGTGGGTAGCTGTGCAGCAGGAGAGGGCACGGAAGCTCTTACCTCTTCTCCTACCCTGCCCTCTCTTTCTGGGCCAAGTAGCTGTTCATTTGCACCATTTTTAATGGTCTTATAGTACACCACTAAGTTAGGCATGATGGTTCATGCCTATAACTAGAATTTAGTGGATAAAGTTAGAGGACTGTCAGGAGTTCAAGACCAGTTTAGGCTACATAGTGAGTTTGAGCCTGGGCTGTGGAGACCTTGTCTTAAAAACGTAAACATCCTCCTCTTCATCATCACTGAGTAGATGTAGTTCTTTAATTCCTGTGAGTTGTTTTAGCAAATTAAGTTTAAGGAGGGAGTGGTGGAAACTTCGTAGCACTGATCAAGCTCAGGCCACATTTGTGTTTTGTGGCTGGCAGATGACATGGAAACAGTGCTGTGAGACCGGGTCCTTAACTTTGGGATTTGACATTGCATCCACATTAACGTTACCATGGCAGAACTGAACAAGACAACATCTGGCTGATATCTGTTCTAGAAATGATTTCTTGGTTGCCAGTAAGAAGAAATCCTCTTATAATTTGACAACCAGAGATCACAAAACTGTTGATTGTTGAGTGAGATAACAAGGAAAAAAAAATTCCAACGTTTCAGACAATGATGGAGAGGAAGTCTTTTGTATCTCATTTGCTATAGTAGCACAGTATTGTGGACCAGGAACAGTGGGTGTTTAGACCGTCAGACCTTTCCCTCTGACCTCACGTTAGTCCCCGGATGCTCATTTCAGCATTCCACACATCAGCATGCATATCAAATTCCACTACAGAGAAGATGGATTTGATGACTTGTAAAGGCTCACACTACACTGGTAAAAGTTCAGGATAAATGGACTTTGAATAAAACAAATGCCACCAAAACCCCTACATAAATGATGTATGCCATCACTTGCAAATTGATGTATATGGACATAAATTTTTAAACTCTCGGATGGCTCCCCCTCTGTCCCTTTGAATCTGTCCGCACAAGACTTGTGCAATAGTATTTATATCACTCACCACCTAACCCAGGCACCACTTGAACTCAGGCTGTTACTGCAAATTTGACTAGAAAGCTGAGTCACCAAGAATGCAAGGCCAGGTCCACGCTGTGTTTACTCTTGTATCTCTGGCACCAAATGTAGGTGTGGGACACAGTCAGTCTTAGGAACATTTCTTGCATGTTTGCAAACATGGAGGGAGGAGAGCTACCCCTGTTCAAGAGGGAGCAAGACCCAGTTGGACTCATAGTGCCTCAACCCTATGTTTAAGGGATTTAAGGAGTTAAGTATGTACAGATGGCAACGGACCTAGGTTTCCTAGCCTTTTAAGTACACGGTGTGGTGGGCTCTGACTTCAGATAGGAAAGAATGTGGCTCTCAGATCTGGACTGTAGCAGACATTAATTTCAGCACAACAGGAAATATATTTGAGCTATGTCCCTGGTACTTGGTGTATAACTCTTAAAACTTTTGGAATTTCTAATATATATATTATGTATATGTATATATGTATATGGTGATATACATACATATATTTATAACTTTTAAATGTTTTACTACCATGTATTAATTATACATAATGATGGATTTTGTTATGACACTTTCATATTTGTTGATAATATATTTTGATCACATCCACCCTCAGCTACTCTCTTTTGTTCCCTTCCCACTTGCCCTTCCTCTTTCCAATTCCTCCCCTTCCTACTTTCATGACGATTTTTTGGTAACCCAGTGCCTTCCTTCCATTGGGCTTATCTTCCAGAGCATGGGTGAGAGATTATTTATAGAAACATGGACACCTCACCAGTGTCTGTGCCACTGGAGAAACTATGAACTACCTATAGGCTTTCAGGTAGGGTGGGGTGTTTAAGAGTAAGAGAATGGGTGGAGTATTGTGGAACTCTGTTTTATAGGAATATCACGGCCCTGGACCTCTTGATCTTACTGTGATTACCTGTTATAGAAGGGAGATGTACTCATGAGGTCCCATTAAACCTTGAGAATTTATAGGCACTTAACCTGTTTTGGAGACACCCTGATTATGTATTTCAGGCTAACCTCACATGTACAAGTTTAAGCTTGCCTCAATCTTATGATCTTCCTACCCGCTCCTCCTAAGGGCTGAGGTTATAAGCATGTGTTGTCAGCTGTTATCCTATAGGTAGAGATATTCTAAGTGAACAGGACAGAATAAAATGAATTACAATATTATTTGAGTAATCCATGTGATAGACTGCTTCCATCTTTGGAAACCTACCACAGCAAGGCAGTCTTATGTACTTCTTTCTAAGTATAGCAGAGAAACTGGAGGTAGTAACCACTCATGAGTGACAGGAGTATCTCTTGTTATTCACAAGGAGCCTTTTCGATCACATCTGAGCTTATGCTCATGAGATAAGTTAGAGTGGGGTTTGTAGTGTCAGGATGGGACAGGGCACCAGAAAAACCAACTCTGGGGAGGGCTGGAATTTACACTCCCATTTGCTGACCTGACACCTGAAGACAGAAACCTTATAAAAAGTCTTAAGCAATGAGATTTGATGACCTCCTGAGTTGGTGAACTCTTCAGAGTACTAGGAAGGTGGTCTCCTCATTGGGAGCATGGAATCCCTCAGCATTGCCGTTACTTTCCCTATGTATACATTTTAGCTGGGTGTTCCTTAGTTTTTTTGTCACAACTAAGTTTTTCTGAGTTATGTGTGCCATTTCAACTAACTACCAGATTAAGCAGGGATAATAAGCTCTAAATTTACAGTTCATCATTTGGAAGTAAGGATAGCCCAGAATTTTGGTTGACAACTAAAGTACAGACAACAATGGGATTGAATCCTTAGTTGTAGGCTCTGAGGTCAGCTCCAGATATGCAGTGTCATAACTGAATTAAATTTTAGATACTCAGTTTGTGTTTGGAGAATTTGTTGATGTTGGAAAACATTCAACAATCCCAATACTACTAATAAAAATGTGTCTTCATGCCATGATTTCAAAGACAGAACTAAACAGTATTAACATACCCGAAGCAATTAGGAAGCAATAGGCACTACCTGAATGCTGTTTTCTCTTGTCCTACCTAACATATACATTGGCTTTATTATACTGGTCCAAGATTTTTCTCCAACATCATGGCTGTGGGTATGTGTGTGGCTAGTCTTAGTTGTTAACTTGATATACATGGGAAGAAGGAGCCTCAATAGAAGAATTGCCTCCATTATATGGACTTGTGGGTATGTATGAGATTCGTTGTCTTGATTAATGATTAATGTGAGAGGGTCTATACCACTGCACATGGAGCTACCCCTACGTAGTTGATTTTGATTTATGTAAGAAATCTGGCTGAACACGAGCAGGGGAAGTAAGCCAGTAAGCAGCATTCCTTCAAGCTCCGGCCTTTGAGTTCCTGACTAATTAACTCCCCCCCCAATTATTTTAAGTTAGTGTTTTGTCATAGCAACAAATAACAAACTAGGACAGTATGTGACATTTCTTGTGTGTGTGTGTGTGTTTTCATGAGTGAGTGGGTACATGTATGCGTGTGCACATGGAGACCTGGGGAAAACCTTGGAACTCACCAAGTAGGTTAGTAGACCAGGATCCTTCTGTTCCCATCTTCCCAGTGCAAGGATTATAAGGGTGTCCCCCCCACACACACACGATGTGTGTATGGATTAAATACCAGTCCTAGTGTTTGCAAAGCGAGCACATTACCAACATCCCTCTCTCTCCAGCCCACATTTTACTTCTAATAAAAGTATCTTTTCATCATGACAAATGTTGGCTTCCTATGACTCTGGAAATACTTTGTATGCATTGAAAATATTCTTTAATTGGACAAATGAGAAAGAGGGGTACATTTCAGCTCATACAAGGAATTCCACTAAGCAGTGGGTTGCATGATGGCTTCAGGGCCTTCCTATTCCCTGTCCACTCACCCAAATTAACAATGTGCCCTGGACTTTCATGCATTTTCTTATATGACACAAGAGCCCTGCGAGGAAATTTGGACTAGACATATTATCATTATTTTCCAAATGAGAAAATGGAATCTCAGAAAGCCAGACTTGTAATAAAAGAATCAAAGTATATTAAACCTGGAGGGTATTTTGAAGATCATGTCATACAACCTTTTCATTTTATGAATGGAAAATGAAGCCTAGATCAGCAAGTGACTTGCCCAAGGCCTCATGGTCATTGGTAGGATTGGGATATCTAAACTTATTTTCCATTATTCTTTGTTTGGTCCTTTCTCCTTTGGTTACACTACTTAGTTCTTACAGACAGATCCTTGTCTTAACAAATCTGATGCCTATCCCTTCTTCCCCCTCAATATTGCCATCTAGGAAATAAAAGCTTCTCATAAAGTTCATTCTCCTTCTGTATAGATAGACAAGAGTCCTTGATTGATTTGGAAGATACAATTAGAATACCAACATTTGTTCAGTTTTATCAATGAGCCTTCTAGGGGTCCCCACTCATAGGACTGGGGTGAACGAGAGAGTGATCCAATAGATAGCACAGGCAAACAATGTCAGGAAACAGTTAAACCTGGGCATGTAGCTAATCAGGCTGGCTTAGCACACATAGAGAGCGAGACCTGAGCTTTAGAAGAGAGCCTCAAGTTTGGAGAATAAGCTTGAGAGCTGAATGGTAAGTCCATAGGATGAGACTGAATCTGAGTTATAATACCGAAGTCAAGAGCTTCAAGGACAGGATGCATTCTATGTGCATGCTCTTGGTGCCTGAGATGTGGTGTAGGATAGGCATGCCATTTGGTACCACGCCGGGACTGGGCATGTTGTTCGTCGAGTGATTCTACATTCATCTATGGAAAAGACACAAAGTTTAAGGAAGCAATGTCTTGTAATGTCTAAGAATTACGAATGCGCGTATTTTCTTTTGGGTCATTGGGTTTTTTGAAACCCAGTCAGTTCATCTTTCCTTTGATGCAAGGAAAACAGGATCAGGATCAGACTGAAATCTTTTTATAACATACTTGCCATTCATATAGGGTTCTTGCTGACCCTTTTATCTTCTCTGAAACCAGAATCCTTTAAGCTTGGCGAGCGTGCTGGTGCAGCACTGGCTGGGCCTCCTTGTGAAGCTCTCTTCCCCCTCTGCCCTCTTCTCCATCTGTCCTCCTATTTCTGAGCACAGATAAAAAGCCTGGCACTCATTAGCTGGGCACTGCCGCAGCCAGTCGGCGTGTGCTAACTGGGTGTCCACAGCATGCGTGACATCGCCCTGGGCACCTGTGAGGGAAGCCAATGGCTCTGACGTCTTTGCCCTGAGTCCTGGATCCCCGTAGTGCTGCAGGGCTGTGTGGGCCTGGGGCAGATTGGCAGTAACAGGCAGGCCTGATGGAGGGTGAGACTGTGGGGAATTTGGGAGGAGGCTGGCAAGGAATGATAGAAATAGAGAGTGTGACAGATTTTGAAAAGAGCCACCCGTAATGGCCAAAAGAGTCTCCTTGCAGGGTGGTAGTGTAGCTGTCCTTGCAGGGTGGTAGGTATACACATTCTGGTTAATTAACAGACTATGTAAAAGAATTGCCTAATCAATGAATTCTTTGCCCAGGACTCTGCTAAGATCAAGTGGTTTTTTACTCTTAATTTCTACTTAAGGAAGTTGTTTTTCACACATGCACAATGAGGGGGGTCAAGCTGGGCTATGTAGTGTTAAATAATGTTAGTGTTTGGAATACATTTTTCTCTGTAAACATTGGCCAGCCACCAACAAAGGTACAGAGTGGGTCAGTATTCCCATCTTGTGGATGAGGTAAAGGAAGTCCAAATGCCTCCGAATGAAGTGTCATTTATTCATTTCTGTCTTTGCCTAAAGTACCTTTTAGCTGAACTTGGGAGATAAAAAACAATTTGATTTGTTGAGTTGGAGGATCGTGGGTAAATTTTTCTTTCCATTTTGCTTTCTCAGAATATTATCATGATGTCTCCACAAAGCCAAAAAAAAAAAAAAAATCCCAACCCAACCCAAACCCAAACCCCTAAAAACCAAGTTACTTGCTCTCTAAAGCAATGTGGATTTTGCCAGTGAGAACGCAACTGCTAGGGCCTGACTTGAACACCCATGGGAACGTCTTCTATGAGATTCCTATCTTAAGCCTCCTGTGTGCTTCTGCTGCTCACAAGCCTCCAAGGCACAGGGAATTGTGTTTGAGCCTTCTGGTCTCCCTGTGAAGATGTAAGAAAGATGACAGGCCTACCGAATAAGGATAGCACAGAATTATGATGGGCGACTAAAGTGCACACAGACAATAATGGGACTGAGACCTTATTTGTAGGCTCTGATGTCAGTTCCCAGTACGTGGTCTCATAGCTGAATTAAACTATAGATACTCAGCTAGTGTTTAGATAACTTGCTGATGTTGGAAAACACTCAATAATCCCCAAACTACTAATAAAAGTGTGTCTTCATGCCATGATTTCAAAGACAGAACTAAAGAGTATAACATACCCAGAACAATTAGGAAGAATAGACACTATCTGGCTGCTTTTTTTCTTTTGCCCTATCTAGCATATACATTGGCTTTATTCCATTGGTCCAAGATTTTTAATACCTGGGCTATCCTAATGAATGGCTAACGATGATGCTAATTATTTTCACTTGAATGTTGATCAACTGCCCACTCCCGTGGGAGCTTCTTTAAGCATCAATAGTCATCATCTCTAGCCCTCCTGATAAACAAGCAGGAAAGGAATTTGCTCCAGTTTGTATCTAGAGTGCCCCCTACAGGCCCAATGGTTAAAGGCTTGCCCCCCCCCCTTTAGCAAGTCCCAGGGTTTAAGAGGCGTGGCCCTAATAGAAGCCTTCAGGACAGCCTCCCCTCCCCTCTGTCTCTTTCACTTTAAGGTCACAGAATTAGCTGTTTTGCCACACACATTCCCGAACTAAGGTGCAGTTGCACCCCAAGCCCAGAAGCGGGGTTGCCAACCGGCCTTCTAACGAGCCAACCCCACCACCATCTTAGTTGCAAAGCAGATTAACACAGCATGCTACCAACGGTCAGGCAGCCACTCAAATGGATGAAGTCCAGGGCCATAGCAGCAGCAAGTGGCAAAATTAGACACTCCCTCTGGCAGAGATCTCAGGGGACCAGCGGCTTCAGGGTGAGACAGGACAGATGTTGGTATGATTAGCTAGTGTGACCCTCTTTCCTCTCCCCCGGACAGACCAAAGAGTCACGGACATATCAGATCTCCTTTGAAAATAGTTTCTGAACCACCCACACAAGAAAGGCAATGTAAGTCCGTTTGATTTCTTGGTCTCCCCGTCGCTCCGCCTCAGGCTTTCACAAAATACTTTTCTTCCTCCTTTCTGCTTTCTGTAAATGTCAAGGTTTCATTGGCATGAGCCGTGCTCTTCAGGGAGTGGACTATAGTCGCTGCCCAGCATATCAAGAAGGCAAGGGAGAGCTTCCCTGGTAACCTCTGCCCAGTGAGGCCAACAGCACAGCCCTCCTGGGCGCTCCCACACATCCTCAGGATGTGAATTGGACACATGGGAGTGCCCAGTAACCACCTGCTGGCTGATAGGTGAAAGATGATTTTGGGTTTTTATTCCTCTCCTCAAAGAGAATAAATCTGCTTCCTGAGCCAGAATTGTTTTTCCTTGCAGTGCCTATGTGCTGTTTATCTCCCCATCCATCCTGCACACCTCTTCCTCAAGACTGAGTAGAAGATAGACACCCATAGTCCTCTTTTGGCTAGAGCTTGCCCCCAGTCATTATTACTATACTTATTTACTAGTGCATTTATTAATTAAGTCCCTAATTATATAGTCTCTATCTTCTGTTCAATATAGCGTTCTTTACTAGAGAGAGAAATCTGGAACAATCTAGAGGATAGAAGATACCTTAAGATGTAAAAATAAAATGGTGTTCAATAAAAACACAAGGACATGCTATATGGGAGTCCTAAGGAGTCATTAACCCTGCCTGGGAATGGAAGTGGTAGTGCCGGAGGGGTGAGGACTATGGGAGGTTTTGTAATGTATCCCTCTCCAGCCATTGGCTGTCCCTTCCCACTTTTCCTTGCAATGGACTCTTTCCCACCAGAGCTTCCTAAGAACACTTCTCCTTGAGCAGCCCACATTTAGGTGGAGGGTAAGAGCAAAGAGGAGGGGTGTAAATTCATGTTTTTACTTTGGTTCTTCTGGAAGAAAGTCTCCCATCATTTTTGGCAGCTGTTTTCAGAGCAGGAGAGGTACCCCTCACATTTTTAATGAAACCAGATTCATAAATGTCACCAAGGTGATGACGATGATTAAGAAAAACATTTCCATGAAGTTTCTTTTGTCATTCATAAAATCTTTATAAATAGATGGGTGGTGCAGGCCAGTGACATTCAGAAATGGTTTGCTCAGAATCAGTGGTTTATCCTGGCCCTGGGCTGAGCTGTTACTTTTTGAAGCTACGCCTCTGGCAGTGGGCAGTTCTTCCCCCTTAAAAAAAATGGGATAATAATGACACTCCCTTGTATTTGTAAATAGCTACTTGCAAAGTACTTTGCACTTGGCAAAGTGCTTTAATTGCTTCATTTATTTTTTTAAGATGCCATTATTGAGTTTACTGAGAATCCACCCCATTTATTTATTGAATATTTATTAAACCACTATTACCATTCTGAACACTAGAGAATCAGAGGGGAAAATAAGACAATGCCTTAACATCCCTCTCAAAAAACCCCATTTAAAATAAAAATTAATTTATTATTTTATATGTACGAATTTTTTTCCTGCACATTTGTGCACAACATGTGTGCATTGTGTCGGAGGAGGCCAGAAGAAGGTATCAGATCCCTTGGGATTGGAAATATAGATGGCTGTGAGCTGCCATGTGAGTGCTGAGAATCAAATCTGAGTCCCCTAGAAGAGCAATCAGATCCCTTAACCTACTTAACCCTCTCTCCAGTCACCATTTTTTTTATTTTGAAATAATTTTACATTTATAGTTGTTAAGGTATTATGGGTAGCTGGGTATAACATTTATTCATCTTCTTCTAATGTTTAATAGCTTAAATTAGCTTGTAATATTTTTGTTGAGGTTAGTAAATTAATATTAGTACTACCCTGCGAACTAGACATCAAAATCAGACAGTGTCTCTAGCCCTTCCTTTCCCCAATGCAGGATCTACTCCAGTGTGTCACGTTTATTTAGTTCCCATTTCTCCTCCGTCTGCAGCGATCTGTGACAGGTCATCAACCTTCCCTCTTTTTTCATAAGCTTAAGACGTTTGGAGGGTTTTATCAGTTACACAGAATGTTCCTCAGTAAGTGTGCTTTTCTGATGCTACTTCCGATCACGCTGGGCCTGTGGGCTTTTGATGCATATCACAAAGGCAGAGTTCCTTTCCCATCACATCTTAGCAGAATCGTTCCATCTCTTAGGCCACTTAGGCCAGGGAAGGTTTGCCAGATCTTTCATAAAGTCACGGTTTTCTTTTCCACCCTCTTTTCTTTGGAAAGGAATCACTATGTACTTTCCTTATGTAAAAAGACAGAAATTAATAGAACTTGTTTTTACATAAAGGGAAATAGAAAAAATATCTAAGCAATGGGTACGCAGACAAGAACAGTGACCAGCGAATGATCAGGGGTGAGCAGATCATTAAAACAAGGTTACACAGTGGAGAGTGACTGGGTGTACAGGACAAGTTCAGCTCTGATCTCGACAGTGAGCTGTCAGTTAGGAAAAGAGCAGGGGGAAAATGCTGCAGGGAGAGGGCACAGCTTCCAGTGTAGGAAGAAGCACTGTGTTGCCAGTCTATGTCACCCCCCTGCTCAAACCCTCTCATCCCACCAGAGGGAAAACACGACTCCAAATACTGGCCCAGGAACCTGCCCAATCTTTCCCCCTCCAAGTCTACTGCTTCCACTTCTTAGATCTCTTGCCGTTTCATTTTCAGTTCTCCTGAGCACTTTGAGCACACCTCCATATGAGGTAATTCTATTCTCCAACCAGCTCTCATGGTCAGCTATACCACGTCTTTTAGTGTCATGGCTAAGTGATCTCTTCTCAGGGATGCCTATATTGGACTATTTACCCAAAAGAGCAGAACACCCTCACTTCTCATATCCCCAAACGTCTTATCCAGCTCTTTCCCCCATATCTGCTTTAAGTCTGCAAGCATAAACGTATACATGCAGGCAAGTACATCACACTCACTTCAGTTTCCAATACCAGGTTCTCTAGACACAAGAATACCAGCTCCTGGGTTAGGGGGAAGCTCAGAGTACATAATTATACCCTGGGCACTTTCTTTAGCCAACTAGTTCTTTGACAAGAAAATAGGCACCTGTGACTCTTTGGTGTCCATCAACTTAATGCTGAACTAAAAAAGAGTGCTGTCACTTCTAAGTCTACAGGCTTCTTTCTTTTCATTACGGTTCAGGCAATAGCAAATTCTGTCATTTTCTCTGCATTTTCTGGTGACAACAAAGAAGGAAAGAAAGAATTCGGTGGACACTGAGGCTAGATTCATTGCAGAAAACATAAAAAAGAAGGCCAAGTCACTCCGTCAGGTAAGGTGAAATAAGTTTGGGATAGAAATCTCTGTCAAAGAACCAAAGAATCGGGACAGAAGATGAGGCAGCGAGGCACAGATTGGCACCACTGTCAGGTCTGTTGTGTAGTTCAGGAAATTGTGACAGACCTTAGTAAACGACTTGCCTGGGGCTCGTGCTCCAGCAGAACCCAAGCACACCAAGTGTTCTCATGACCCTCTGCTAGCACCCACAGCTAAAGAATAACTTTTCCTGGCCACTCCCACTGCAGACAACGCCTTCTAGTACAGTAAGCAGCAAGAGAGACTGTGGAATAAAACGTTGCTTCTCAGGACACGGGTTGAACATCATTTTTATATACCCCGAAGACTGGCAGATTCACACACTAGGAGCGCAAGTACGTTTTTATGGGAGAGTACACATAATTCCTTATGCCAAATGTGGGAATTAAGGATTGTTTTGGATTAGTCACTCTTTCATTTCTTTCACAAAGAAGGTATTGAACACACCGCTCAGACTGTCAAACCCTAGGAGGAAGAAATGCATTTCCCAAATTGGATTATTTTTCTGAACTTGTTGGTCATTATTTCCTGGTTGACATGTTTTGTAAATCTGTCTAGAAAATCAGCAGGGACTTAAGGGAGGTTAAAGGGATTGATGTGTGCTTGAAATGAAGTCAGTCATGCTTCGGCTAAGGAAGCAGTGATTTTATGGACTTAACCCCGATCTCCAACTTTTCACCCAACAGACATTCTTTTGCCTTTCTAAAACAAATAAAGTACATGTTTATATTGGAAAAAAAACACTTCTGAATCTAAAATATTAAAAATCCATTGAAATTGAACTTTTCTTTTAATTGAAATGAGCATTAAAATTAAGCAACCTTAAACAACACCTTCAGTATTGATTAAGTTCAGTCTCAGTTCAAGAAAGCCACGTGCTTCTAACCTGTTGATATTTGTCAAAATAGCAATAATGAGAAAACTGTCCTGGGGAGGTAATCCTGGGCTTAGCCATTCCAAAGGCTTTTAGAAGGTGTCTTGTAGCTGGAACTTCTAAGAGGAAGTCAGCACAAGGGGCAGAGAAATCCCTTGAGCTTTCCACTGCCTAGTTACACTTATCATAGATGTGTGACCTATAGTCCCTGACAAGTGTGCCCAGCAGAAAGCTGAGAACATTGTGCACACAAGGTGGCCAAGGATGTGGAAATGGACTTCATTCCACAAGTCGCTGGGCGACAAAACAATTCTGTGTGCTTTGAAGCCTGGGCTCTTGACAGTGAAATGTGAAAAGGAGATATGTCTGACATACATGGTTATGATAGAAATGTCTTTCTTTTGGCAGGGGGATGGTGGCCTTCTTAATTTTAATAACTTTACCCCTTCGTTAAATCAAGTTGTCTATCTCTGAACTTGCAGTTTTATTTTCTTGTCTTCTTTTAAATTGAGAAAAGACATCTAATTAGCCAACGATTGGAGGAGAAAAGGTAAATAAATAAAGAGGGAAGGGGGAAGAGTCACACTTGATACCTACTCTGGCTGGACATGATGCTACTGTTCCATAACTCACATTATTTCCTTTTATCCACTCAAGAATCCTCAGAAGTTGATGCTATTAGAAATTATCATTGTCTTCATTTGGTAAGAGCCTATGCAGTTTGCTAAAAGGCATTCAGAAAATAGCCAGAGCTGGTATCCACATATTTGTTTGACTGGCACTAACTCCCAGGGCACCTTATTTGAGGCCAGCCTGTGGTGTATGTATTGGCCGGAAGGAAGAGTGGCTAAAACAGTAGTAGTATATATGATGCGCCACTGATATCCCTGTGACGAGTGATATTGTGACAATCCTAAGACACTAAATTCTCTGCTTGCCTCTTTTGGGTTGTCTGCACTTATTCTTCCTGTACTGAAAGAGGAGGATTCTATTTGTCTCAGGTGCTCTCATTCTATTTCAGCCATGCTTATACTTCTCTTCAAGATCTTGCCTAGGAGCTGGGTGGGCTTAGAGGGTAAAGTGCTTGCTGTACAAGCACGAGGACCTGGCTTTGGATTCCCAGGACCCAAGGAAAATCCCAGTGAGGTGCTGTGCATCTGTAATCCCAGCATTGGGGTTGGGAAGAGACAGGAGGATCCCTAGGACTTGTTGGGCAGCTAGTCTACTGAAATGGTGAGCTCCAGGCTCAAGGAGAGACCCTGCTTCCAAAAATAAGATGGAGAATAATAGAAAAAGACACCTGATATTGATTGACCTCTGATATTCATATGTGCACATGTGTATACATGCACAGAGTCAGAAAGTTCTTTTCAACCTTTGGATCTGGGTAAGATGTGGCCTACTGAATTTTGTCAGGCTAATTAGAATTGGATGAGAGATATATCTTCTCTACCACAATCTTTTTGCCAGATAACTGTTCTTCCCACCAGATAGGCCTCCAAGACCTGTGTATATTCATTACCATTGACAGCTGATTGGGTCAAAAGAGATATTAGATATAGGTTGGGAAATTCAAATGTTTTCTTTGAGGAATCTGGAATTAGGATGAACAGTTAGGTAGCTAGCCAGCTAGTCCAAGATAGTTTGAACTAGAGACTATGTCATGTGAGGCTCTTCTCTCGGGATTTCTAGGCTGTATCTCAGTATCAATTAAAGCTAACTAGCACAGTCAGTCACTCTTGAGTTCCATGGCATATTTTAATGGCCTCTCATCAAGTTCTTCTGGTAGCTTACCTTCAGCTGAGACTTTTCTGTGGTTTGCACCCCATACATTTTACTAAAATGCCCTTAGTGATTTGAACTCTTAAGGAAAGACAGGACACACCACTAGACTTGTGCAGTTACTGGCTCAGAGTTTTTCTCAAATCTCACTGACTAGACACAGCTTTTTCCCACCAAAGAGCTAGAAGTAACACTTCATGGTCATCTCCAAGATGGCTGTATGTTTCTGAGACCGGAGATGTAGCTTACTGGTAGAGTACTTAGCATATGTGATTCACTGGGTTTGATTCCTGTTATCACAAAAACTGACTACAGTGTTGTTCAATTATAATCCCAGCACTTGAGAGGCAGAGGCAGAAGGGCCATGAGCTCAGGTCATCCTTGACTATATAGTGAGTTTAAGGCTAGTCGGGGATATGTGTAGCTCACCTTGTCATTTTATCTCTGTGCTGGATAGCTTTGTGTCAACTTGATGCAAATTAAAGTCATCTAAGAGGAGGAAGCCTCAACTAAGAAAATGCCTCCATCATATCGGGCTGCAGGCGAGCCAGTAGGGCATTTTCTTAATTCGTGATTGATAGAGGAGGGCATGGGCCATTGTGGGTGGTGCCATTCCTGGGCTGGTGGTCCTGCATTCTATAAAATAGCAGGCTGAGCAAGCCATGGGGAGCAAGCCAGTAAGCGGCTCTCCTCCAGGGTCTCTCCATCAGCTCCTGATGCAGGTTCCTGCCCTGTTTGAGTTCCTGCCCTGACTTCCTTCGATGATGAACGGTACTGTGGAAGTGCAGACTCAGTAAACCCTTTCCTCCCCAGCTTGCTTTTTTGTTCATGGTGTTGCATCATAGCAATAGAAACCCCAACTAAGACAGTCTCTTTTTCACTCTGAGGAGTTTGAGGCTTTAAGAAATCCAAAATCACTAAGGAGATAGATAGATAGACAGATAGAGAGAGAGATTGAGAGAAATGATGAGAGAGATGAAGATGGAAGGGGCGGTCTTGCTCTGAGTGCTTTGGAACCAACTTGTTCTTAATTAAGGCTAGTAAAGATGCCCCTAACTAAACTGGAGTAATATGAATGAAGCTAAATGAATCCTCTAGAAGTGCCACTGGAGCTTGGTGGGATCCGGTGTTTGGATGCCCTAGATGTTTTAAAAGGGGACTTGGCAACTGCTGTCTGCAACACATGACTGAGAAGTAGACGCCCAGAGGGAGACAGGGGGACTTTTCGGGTGATGCCATCCGTTGTTCTGACTCTATAAACCACAACAGAAACACCCTAAATGATCAAGGACGGCGATTCCCTGGGTTCCTACATAGGGACAGAGAGATCGATTAAATTGTAATTAAAATACACAAAATAAATGGCTCACAGGGAGTGAGTTCACAGTTCCTAGTGAAATACCTTAATAACCACAAGAGCATCTTCTCTCCGAGGCAGTGAGTGACTGAGGTGTGACAGAATGCACACATGGCTGTGTGCGTGTCTGTGTGCTGTTAGTGTGGTGGTGGCAACAGGAGCAGGACCCAGTCATTCCCTATTTTAATGGTAGCACAAGTTCACCTGTGCAAGCGATCACAATGATCTGAGCTTTCATTTTGGGCTCCACACACAGCAACTCAACCTCCTAAGATTTGTCCCGAGGCACATGTGAAGTGTATACTCAGTCTTCAGAGGAATGTCTCCAAGGTAACACGGGGATTTCATTACACACCAACGGTTCTGATGCTTTGAGCAGCATCGTCCTCCTCAAGCAATATTTACCTGGTGAGATTACACAAGAGGATTTTACATCCAGTGAGGCATGGTGGTGTATGTCTGTAAATTGTAGCACTCAGAAGGCTGAGGCAGGAGGATTGTGAATTCAAGGCCAACCTGGGCTTCAAAGTGAGACTTCGCTTCTATAAGCCTTTTGGGATTAGGAGGACATGATTGGACAACTCTAATCTTTTAATTTTCTGATGAGGGAAATGAGTCAGAGAGGTTAAGTGGTTTGCCTCAGGTCATCTAGATCTAGAGTGACCCTATGTCCATCCACCAAGTAAACTGGGCACTTCCTTTTTCTAATTCATTTAATTTTAAGTTTGCATACTTAAAAATTTAGTGTATTCTCAATATACAAAAGTATTTTTTATGTTGAGAATATTCCATTTCCTTCTACTCTCTCTTTTTTCCCTTTATTGGTACTGTTTGAATCTCTAGATAGATTTACTTCTACTTTTGCGTCATATACATACGTGGCCACATGTATCTCTATAAAATCTAGGACCCGTTAATGAGAGAAAACATATCATAATTGTGTTTCTGAGATCAGCTTAAGTCACTTGATATAATTCTCTCCAGTTGCATTTGTTTTCCTGAAAATAACACAATATTGTTCTTTAGTGTTGAAAAGCCTTTTTTTGTATATATTTATATCACATTTTCTTTAACCATCCCTCTGCTTTTGGGCACTAAGATGGGTTCTGTAACTCAGCTATTGAGAACAGTATTGTAGCAAGTGTTGATATGCAAGTGTCTCTGTGATCTGCTGACTTGAACTCCTTGGTAACCATTAAGAAAACAAATAACAGGTGGCAAGGGGAACCCTTACATACCCCTGCTGGGAGTGAAAACAGATGCGACCACCTGTCTATGTTATACAGGCAGGAACCGTTACCATTATTCTAGGTCCAATTGTGTCAGCCTGGAGCGCCCCAGGTGAACCAGGATTATCCTATTCCAACAGCTGGACTAAGGAGAGGGGACACAGTCTGTTCACTGCTGCCATTTGTAAGAATGAACCACCATCCAGGAACTTGGAAGGGCACCTCCCAATGTCTGGAATAGGAAAGCACTTCCTTGACCATCCTCCAACTCCAAAGTCTTCCCACCACTCAGTCCTGAGGAAGTATTTTAGTGCTGTAATAATAATTACCCAAAGTTGAGTAATTAATACACAAACTTCTCTTGATAGTTTTGGAGGATAAGAAGTCCAAGATCAAGGTTCTAGTGAATTTGGCTGTTGGATGAGGGCTATATTTTCCAGACAGGGGGCAGTTACTTGCATTTCCTGATGGCGGAAGGTAGAAGGGTAGGCTGACCAACATTATGGCTCATCTTTTGTCAGGTTTTTAATCCCGTTCACAAGAGAGGAGCCTTTGTGGCTTCACCAGGCCTCACTATCACAGGCAGTACCTGGACTCTGTAAACTATCACAGTGAGTGTCAGGACAGTCACAGTCCCGAGGAGGGCACATGACCCAGAAGGAGATGGCATCTTTTCAAAGATGGTGGGATTTCTTCCTCCGAGCATCCTTATTGACAACAGCTCCAGGCGAATGTCAACCAGCAAAGTTCCCTGAGTGCTGAGGTGACTCACAATGGCTGATGTGACTTATAAGACTCTCATTTCCTACCTGGGTGCCTCTCTGGGTTCTTGTTAGATGTGGATGGAGGTTGGCATGTTGGTGGATGTCACTGCCAAGGAAAGTTTTTGGCTTTGGAGAAGCTGCTGAATGCAAGACGCTTTACCTAGATCTAGCTTCTTAATCCTGAAAACCTTGTTGGGAAGGCCATTTGGGGTCTTGATTATGGTGCTGGCTATTCAACTTCTATATATCTGTTTAAATTTAGAGAACCACTCTCCAAAAGAAAAACAAATCAACTTTACTGTTCTTGCTGTGTGATATTTTCCCCCGAGTAATCTCTGGAAAACACCTGTCCACCCAGACAGATCAAAGAAACAATTCCACCAAAGACAAACTTGGTAAACCACTAAGCTTAATTGGGTTACCTACAGGAGGATGTCTAACCACCAAAGAAAATGCCCCTTACCCCAGCAATTGTTAATGGAATATACATCCTTCTGAAGGGATGGGGTCTTATGTGGGTAACAGGTTGCCTTCTGAGCCTTCCCTCCTCTCCATGATGGTTCCCGTATTGTACAGGTCTTCCATGGATAATCACAGTGCAGAGAGTTTAGGGAGGCAACAGGCCCCTCGCACCTGAGTAACAGCATTCTATAGCAGTGTGGTAAAATAAGACAAAAAGTTCAAGGATGCCAAAGACACAGTGATGGTACCAGGATTTGGGCTTGGAAGACTGACTGCTAGCGACTGCAGGAAGCTTTTCAGAGTGATGGAAATGTCTAGATGGTTGTGGTGGTACTTAATGAGTGGGAAATCATGTCACACTGTGCAGTTGAATAATTGGATATTTGTTTGTACACTAATTCATTAAAGCTGGGGAGGGGACAAAGTTTCCTTATAGAGTGGACATCACTATTTGTTCCATCTTATTAATGAGGAAACTCATTATTGAGGCACTAGGAAGTTGAATAACTTGCCCAGTGTCATAACTAGTAAGTGATGAAGGAGTCAAACCCAGGAACCAATAAGCCTACCAATTGTCACTTCTAAAACAGTTAGCAGTTGTTCATGCAAACCAGGCACAGCTTGTCATCTGGGCCAGGGGAACACACCAACTCTAAGAGGCAGGAAATCCCTCCTAGTGGATCTTACAGAAACAGCATCTGTGCTGGGATGACCATTCAGGTCCATGCACAATTAGACTTTACTGAGGCGACTCAGTGGGTTGCTTTGAAGATCTGGTACAGGAGCACTGAGCCCCGGTGCAGAGACCTGTGATCCACGGGACTTGTCTCTTTTGGCTGGAAGTGTGATTTAAAACCTCCAGGCTAAGCTCATTTTGCCAAATTGTTCCTGCAGGATTCACTTTCAAGGCCAAATCCAGAAATTTCTAGCTCAGCAAATACTATTCAGAGCAAGAAAATGTATCTGTGCGAGCTACCTCGGAAACAGAGGAATAAGAAATAAATATGTTTATACATGGATTTATAGGTATAGAACACCATGTTTATTATATCTGAGTGAAGCGAGAAAATTACAACCGTACGTCTGTGCTACATCTGTGCATACCTACCTGGTTGCTTCCTACTCCTCTGTGTGGGGGAAGGTGCATGGAAGGAGCCACAGTCCTAAGCAAGCACACAGCATGATGTGGGTCACATTTCACACCAGACTGTGCGGTTTAGAGAGATAGGCTCCTGTCTTACTTTACAGCCAGGAAAGGCAAAACAAAACGTGCAGACTGTTTTAAAGCAGATCTCAGAAGAACGGAAAGATCATATCAAGTCTCAGAGCAGGACATTCCGTATTAGAGAGAGTGTGCTTAACTGCCATCGAAGAGTTACTGTACAAGCTTGAGTCAGAGACCTGAGTTCAGATCCTAGCTCTTCCCTGCATATGCCATGGGATGGACTGAAAGCAGGTCCTTTAAGCTCTCCACGTTTCTTAGCTTCATGCGTAAGATGGTGCTAATGAGCACTGATTCACTCAGTTATTGTGAGGATCAATATGAGAAGTACATATATATGCTCAGTAAATTACAGCTGGTAGGAGTGGCCGCATTAATTCATGCAATTATTCTAATGTGTCTTATCTGCAAGAGATTTGAGTGTTGTTAGACTGGCCAATAATTGGCTCAAACAGCATCTTCTTTATCACTTAAAGCAGTGGTTTTCAACCTGTGAGTCTTGACCCCTTCGGGCCAACCATTGGGAAACAAAGATATTATGATTTATATTATTTATATTATAATTCATTATGTAGCAAAATTACAGTTCCCACAGCATGAGGAACTGCATTAAAGGGTTACACCATTAGGAGAATTGAGAACCACAGGAAGGGCTTTTGTTGTCATTTTATTGGCGCTCAGTAGATGCCCTGTATCACATACAGGACCATTGTGATTGCTCAAAAAGGCCAGAGACAATTTACCCAGCTCTTCTTTTACCAAGACCGCATAGCCACCAAGTGACAGAGCAGGCTCTTGCAATAATATATCCTGAGTTGAAATGTTGCCCTGTGTGGTGTGCATGCCTGGCTCTTAGGTCAATTCCCTTTCCCCTTTGCATGCTCTTTCTGCTTCTCTCTAGTCCAGCTCCAGCAGAGGCAACCACAGTTCCTGGAGATTGCCTTAACAAGCAGATCCAATGAATAATCATGACTGTGATTCTAGTGTTGCCCTTTCAGTGCTGAGATGGGCATAGATTTATAGACGCTGACTCTGGCTGGTATTTGGGAATGGATAATTACCTTCACTTACGATATCCTACGCTGCTTTACCTCAGTATTTACTGTCCGGAATGCTGCCCTTTTCCAACTGATTCAGAACATGAGCATGCCATAGGCAACTAAGTGGCATAATTCATTTGAGGTGACCATAAATCTAAGGCTTCCAACCAGAAATGATGCAAAAAAATTAATGGAACATGAAATCAAGTAAATGGAATTGAGTACAGTAATTAGTTCATATTTTAATCCTCAGGTCTGTTTATTATCTGTCAACTGATGAGCAATTAAGTCAGTGCCGTGGAGACGATTAGCTTTGTTTCAAAAGAGGTTTATCGATATGTCAGAGCAGATGAATCTAGGAGCTTTAAATGGCTTTATTTTGAATTGCATAGCAGTACGTTCACGAGGTGGACAGATAATATTATTACCTAGGTGACTTTTATATACTGCTACACAACCATTCTGGAGGATATAGGATATTGGTGCGTGTGAGTGGGAAGATGCAAGGTGCACAGAATTACTATTTATAAATCTAGGTTCTTTTATTCCCTTAAGCATGAGTGTGTGCGTAGTACATGTGTGTTTGCATGTGCATGGCACATGTGTGAGATATGTGCATGTGGTGTGTGTGTGCGTGTGTGCATGGGAGCCTGGAGCTGGCACTGGCTGCCATGCTGGCTGGTTTTATGTCAACTTGACACAAGATAGAGTCATTTAAAAAGGGGAAATCTTAACTGAGAACAAAACCCCACCAAATTGGCCTGTGGGGTATTTTCTCCGTTGAAGTGGGAGAGGCCAGCTCATAGACACCTGTGCCACCCCTGGGTGCTTTCAGAAAGCAGTCTGAGCAAGCCATGAGAGCAAAACCAGTAAACAGTGTTCCTCCATGACCTGTGCTTCAGTTTCTACCTCTAGGTTCCTGCCCTGCCTTCCTTTGATGATGCACTATGATGTGGGAGTGTAAGCCAAATAAACTCTTGCATTGCCAAGGTGTTTTATCACAGAAAGAGAAGGCCGAAATAAGACAAAAAGACAGCTTCCCTGATCATTCCCCATTTGATTGGCAGAGGCAGGGCTCTCCTTGAGCCTGGAAGGTGATCTCACCAATTCTAGCTAGGTCAGCCAGCCAGCTTTCCCTGGGGATCCCTAGCCTCTGCTTTTTAAGTGCTAGATTTACAGGCAGGCACTACATCCTCCACACTTTTGCAGGTATTCTGAGGATCCAAACTCAGGTCCTCAACTTCGGGAGTAAGGTTTAATCTAGCGAACTATCACCACAGCTCTGTCCATAAGTACTTAATTGTTGTGGAATAGAGTATTTGTTTAACTATGTGTGGATGTGTTGCATTTGTTTATGCTGCATTTGCTTAATCATGTAAAGGTGTATCGCTGTTTTACCTAAGGCACTTGATTGGTCTAACAAAAACTGAACGGCCACGAGTTAGGCAGAGGAGGGATAGGTTGGGGTGGAAGGCAGAGAGAAAAAGGGAGCCAGGCAGCCAGCTGGGGGCCAGTCAGCCAGACATGGAGGAAGCAGGAAAACAGGATGAACGGTACATATGAGGTAAATGTGACTCAAGGCAGTACATAGACCAATAGAAATGGGTTAACTTAAGTTAAAAAATCTAGCTAGAAACAAGCCTAAGCTAAAGCCAGACATTTGTAATTCATAAGTCATGGTTTGAGTGCTGGTGGTCCAAGAAAACCTGCTACACTTAATGTAACAGTGGGATGGGTTTCCCCCCTGAGACCAAGGACCACAGTTTCTGGCTGCAGTTTTCTGAGCTTTATTTCTATATTTCTTGAAACCAAACCCCATTTATGACTTGGCTTGACATTGTTAGTCCTTTTTTTGGGATGGGTAAATTGGTGACTTGTAGATGCATCTTTTGTAGATGCTTTCAATTGCTTAGGTTTGTGAAAGAGTTAGCTCATGTCTTTGCTGTTTTTAGGCTGTGTCTATAAATGCCTGTGTAATGGCATTCTGCCTGTGGGTGCAGGAAATATGACTTGGTGGATAGTCTTACTCTCTACTGGGTGACTCAACTAAATTATGTACAATGTTTCTTGAACCCTGGGATTTGGTAGAACTATACATTTAATGTGACACATTAAAAATTAAAACTTTGAGTCAGGAAAATCAAGATTTGCTCCAATTTGACCACTGAAGGTTAGTGACCTTTGACCGGTCTCTTCCCTTTTCTGGCGTTTGGGGATGATTCTGCAGGTGTATTGAAACAGTTGATCTCACAGGTGCTCCTGGAATTGCCACCAGAGATGGTGACTGTGAATACAACCACCTGTTTCAAGACCAAGTCTGCATCTTAATGTGGAAGATGAACCTCTTCAAGTTTTTATGAACTATTGACATGGGTCAGAACAACCAAGAGTAAGTCATTAAATTTAAGAAATTCTTTCTTAGTTGATTTTCATTCCTATGGCTTTGGAAATGAGATTTTTGTTTTTCGAAGTCCAGCTAGTTCACAGAACTGCTGTAAGCACTATTCATCCCTTTAGGTGTGCTGACACTGGCTTCTATTTTCAGATGTCTTTATTTATTTAATTTATTTATGTGTATGTGCCTGTGTGAATTTACGTGCATGACAGGTGTGCAGGTGCCTACAGAGGCCAGAAGAGGGTTTCAAGTCTCTTGGAGCTGGAGCTACAAGCAATTGTGAGCCACCCGATGCTGGAATCTGAACACGGAGACTCTGAAAGAGTAGTGAGTGTTCTTAATTGTGGAGCCATCTTTCTAGTTCCCTTTCACTGGTTTCTCAATAAACCAAGACCACATTCAACACTTGTGAGATGATGTCAGTGACGGTTGCTATGGTGCCAGCCAGGTCTGAAGCTGAACTTCAATCCGATTCTCATTTCTAAGTTTCTGTCTTTAAATTTTTCTTTATGATACAGCAACTCCTGCTTGCCTTAGAGAAACAATACAAAAGGATATGTAAGTTCAAAGGAAGAGGATGGCGGGCCATCATAATATCCTGTGGGCCAGACCAGACCTACGTGCAGGTTAGGATGGAGCTGGTGGGACTGCGACTCAGCAGACTGCCTTCAAATGCAATGTTGTCCCACTGTGAGCATCTACAATTGACAATCCAAGGAGTTGCTCAAAGGACTGAGCTCTCCTTTCCCAGACATAATTATAAAAGCATCCCAAGGAAAACCCCAGGGGCCACCACGCTCTACCAGTTGTGTTTGTCCTGTGCATGGCCAGCATCTGGGATCTCAATCCCTACGTGCTAAGCTGCTCAAAGGCCACTTTACTCAGTCTGGGTAGGACTGCTTCCCAGGACTCTAAATTTGACTTCTAGCACTGGCAAACACAAGCTCCCTATCTTGATCTTGGGAGTGATTCCAGGACCCAGATGAAGAAACGAAATGAATTATTCTAACACGCTAACTCTCAGCTATTCCACTCCTCTTCCCAGGTGCCCTGAAGAATTCACTTACCTTGAATTTGTGAATAATTTAACATATAAATCCAAAAATCTCTGTTAATATTGACATTAACTTCATTAAGTTTGACATTATGACTATAGAATTTTGATTATGACATACTGGGCATAATTTAGGCGCTTTAAAAGCTCTAGTCTATAATATCTTCATTTACTCATTCAGCTTCTTTGTTCAGCAGTATTTACCCACAGCTCCTTATGTATATGGGGAGATATTTCTAAGGAGTACAACCCACTCTGGGACTGGTTGGAAGACAGGGTCTTCTGCTAGATCACAGGCTTCTTGAAGAAAGCTTTCCTGGCTTTTCAGTTTTTGAGTTTGCCTGCTGAACTAGAGCTGAAGGTAGGCAAGTAGCGACTAGGTGTGGAGTTTGCAGAGAAACCAGTTTTGTGAGTCAGAAGTCCAGGGTTAAATCCAACCGTGGCATTCTTGCTTATATGATCTTGCACCTTCATGACCCCAGGTGAGGAGCTCACATTAAGAACAAACTCACTGAACTGGTGTTTGCTGATTAAAAGACAGAGATTTTGCCAGCGTGCTCTCAGAGAGAGAGGATAAAAGCCAAAGTCCACATAGTGTCAATTACAGGAGGACCTATGTGCCTTCCATCAGCTCCGGTCCTCACAGCCATGCTCACACTGCTTCTGCTATTGTGTAAATGCTCTCAGGTTTCTCTTACTTTGGAGCTACTATGTGAGGTACTGTGTTCACCTGGAAGGTCCTTGGACAATCTCCCTGTCAACCTCACAATTACCGTTTTTCCCATGGGACCCACACTGGCCACCCTGTTTAGATTTGTGACTCATGCCTTCATGCTTCTCTCTTCGTCTAAGTCCTACTTGACAGAGGTTTCTGCCCCATATGGTCCTGCAGCCATTCAGTCCCAAAGAAACACACAGACACCTACATTAATTATAGACTGGTTGGCCTATTATCTCAGGCTTCTTATTAACTAACTCTTTCACCTTAAATTAACCCATACTTCTTGTCCGTGTTAGCCACATGACTTGGCACCTTTTATCAGTGAGGCATTCTCATCTTGCTTCCTCTGCATCTGGGTGACAACTGCAGAGTGAGCCTTTCCTCTTCCCAGAATTCTCTTATTCTGGTCGCCCTGCCTATACTTCCTGCCTGGCTACTGGCCAATCAGTGTTTTATTAAACCAATACAAGTGACAGATCTTTAAAGCGTACAAGACCATTGTCCCACAGTAAATCCTCATAGTCTTTGCCATATTTGGATGCCACAGACTTATTCACTTACTATTTTTATTATTCATTATTTGTATTCCCTCCTGGACTGGAAACACCTCACAGATAGGGATAGTCATATCTAGTCTGGTGATGGGATAAATGGAAGTTACTTACATAGCAGATTGACAGTGGCCAGGTATTGGCAAAGAGATTCTACAGCTACTTGTGAGTCAAGTCTGTGCCTTGTCCCTCTAATGGATCTGAAATCCCTTCAGGGTGACACTTAATTGCTCAATTATTCTGTGACATCCACCTTATAAAGGATAGAAATAGACTGGTACTTTATAAATACATTTTTAAAATTTTCATGAAACATATTTTCCTCCTATGAAAATTCTAGAAGATGTAATTACCAATGATTCTCTCTCTCTCTCTCTCTCTCTCTCTTTCTCTCTCTCTAATTTTCAATGGTATTTGCAGCTTTGGGCCTTTGGGCAGCTTCTATCTAAGTATTCTATTTTCCAGTTTATTTTTATTTACATATTTTTATTTTATGTGTGTGGATGTTTGACCAGCATGCATGTGTGTATATCATGTGCATGCCAGATGCACAATGAAGCCAGAAGAGGGTTTCATATGCCCTGGAACTGGAGTTACAGATAATTATGAACCACCATGTGGGTGCTGAGAATAGAACCTGAGTCCGCTGAAAGAGCAGCCAGTGCTCTTAACTACTGAGTTATCTCTCCAGTCCCTCCAGCTTCAGTTTGAATGCTATTGATATTTCCTGTATACTCAACAAATGTAACACAATTCAGAATTTTAAAGGAAAAACTGTAATGTTTTTGTTCCTGGGACACCGACAGTTGATTGAGTTATTCATTCAGCTATTGAATGACTCATTTCACAAACATTACCTAAACACTTACTGTATGTTAGATTAGGCACATGGTATCCAAGGACAAATAGCTCTTTGCTTAAAGGATTTACTCAGATAATCCATGTCTTCATGCAGTAAACACGTATTGACTGCCTTCATGTGCTCAATATACAAAGTGTTGGGAATACAGCAGTGTCCAAACAAAAATTGCCAATAGCAAAGAACATCTTTTCCAGCAAAGCAAGAAGAAACAGGTATAAGGCACACTGTAATGGGCAGCACTATGGACCGGTTGGAGGGAGCGCATTTTTTAATGCAAAATGTTTTGATCTTTTTTTTCTGGACACATATGATCTCTGTTGCTTACTACTTCTGTTATTTTCTTTCATTATTTTAAAAATTTTTAAAACTGTAAAGCACTCTTAGCTCCTGGGCTTAACTTGACTCATAAGGAAATGTTTTGCAAGTCCTTGAGAGCAGGGATATACAACTTTCTATGGAAGTGGAGAAGAGGCAGAACCCTACTGGATGGGAGGAGGGAGGGAGTCTCAGGAAGTTGAACTAGGGAGACTGAGGTAAATTTGGCTTTCATAGTGGAGCAAAGAGCGTTCTTGTGGCACATGACATATGGTAGCACTTCCATGTTTATCATCCATATTCTTGTTATATTTAAGTTCCCTAGTTCTTATTCTACCTTAACCTCGAATTGGGCCAATAAAGAATCTCTATCATGAGGTCCCAGTAAAGCAGCAAAATGCTAGACATATTGTCTTCAATTCCCCCAATCCCACAGCAGTCTGTACCTACTGGGGCCCTGGTTCTCAGTTGTTGCTCCTCAGCACTTACCATACTCTAGCACGGTAGCACACCGTGGTGTTAATTTCTTATAGTTTTTGGTTGTGAACCTAGACCTTAACAGCTGAGCTATCTTGGCAGCCCTTGGTGTTAGTTTCTTATTTCTACCAATTCGTGTTGCTTATGTGAAGTTGTCTCTCAAGGATGCAGATAATTGATTCCTTGAAGAGAATGAGGCTGCATTGTCTGTTTCTGCTACTGATTCTGAAAGAGTCTCTTTTTTGATTCAGAGACGCAAAAAAAAAATGGATCCATCCTATATTTCACATGTGACTTTTAGTCTTCCTATTCAATCAAAAAATACGATGTATATCACCATAGCAACACTATGAACTTTCCCTCCCTGTCTTTTGAGCAGAACTGGAGACTCTAGAGGCTGGGATCCAGGAAGGTCAATGCTGCTACTTCACCTTCAGAGGGAGCAGCAAGCATGACGATTTGAAAGGCTGTTCATCATCCTTTCTTATTATGATCCAGGACAGCTATTTAGAATAAACCTCAAATATGTCCACGTTGTCAATGTGTACAACCATGTACAGTATGTACACACACATATGTATGTATGTATGTGTGTAAATACATGTGTACCCTATATATGTCTTACTCAATAGACTTGTGGCTTTTCTGAATAGAAATTGGGTACTGTGTGCTCAGAGCCTAGCATGTAGCAGGAGTACAATAGACATGGAAAGAGAGGAAAATGAATCAGAGATTGGGCCATATATGCCCTGTGGAGTGGCTACTATAGCTTTCAGGGAGCTACTTTATCCCTTGGGAATGAAGAACTCAAAGGAGGTTTTGAAGATGAAATTGTCCAATTTCTCCCAAGCAAGAAAGATTTTTCTTGTCTAGCCTCACTATTGGAACTTAATCCACAGACATGATTCTTTCCCAATATTATCTTTTGTTTCGTCCTACAAGTAACCTACTTTATACTAGATATTAATCTAAGCACTTGAAATGATTAGCAAGCTAAGGAGCTTGATTATTAAAAACAGTTAATTCTCACCTTAAAAAAAAATTAAGACATTTGAATCCCTGAATATGCTCATTTATCACAACCCCCAATGAGGCATTCAGGAATTCTTCATGTAGCACATCAATAATTTTTACAAAAAATATGCAATTGTTAATGGCATCTTACATCCACACAGTTTTATAAAAACAAAGCAAATGATTACCATCAATTATAATAACCTCATTAGACAAAGCTACAGTTAATATGCAGCTCTTCAGATAGCGACCACTGCAGTGTGCCAAGGAAAACGCCTGGTATTAATTGACTCATCATGATTAGCATCGATAGATGGGGCAGATGGCAATGCGATTACACGCTGTCAACACAATAAACACATGCTTTGTTGCAAGAAGGGTCTACTTGGGTCCTCTCAAAGGACAGAGAGAAATAGAGACTGAGGGAGGCTTTGAAGACAATACAAAAGAAATAGAAATGTTAAGCTGTGGGGTGATAAATATTTGCATTTTCTGAGGCTAACTGGAATTTCACTGGAAGAAAGTATGGACTGGGTAGAGTTTAGTAATTAGAAGGTGCATTAAAACTAATAGTTCCCCCATTGGCTAATATGTGGTCAGGGCTTAAAAAAATCAAACAATGGAAATTCACTATTTTCAGAAGCAAACTCATTTCATTGATAGATAGCTCCCACTGTTAGAACATGTATTAAGCTGAAAGTCTTCTGTCTGCAGCTTCCACTATCGGCCCTTCATGTGGCATAGGTGTTCTACTCTTCTCATTCACTAGGGCAGGTTAATTATCTCAAAAGTCAACTTTGTTCACAGTGATCCCCATATGACATTATTTAGAGCCTCCGAAATGCTGATTTCTAGCATTGAAACCATACCAGCTTAGAGATCATGCAAACGGAGGGGATTGGGGAGGAATGCAATGACATTAGTGTAATCTGCCCAGGGCGAGACATAACTGTGCTTATGCTGGGGCTGTTCTGCAGAGAGAGAGAGAGAGAGAGAGAGAGAGAGAGAGAGAGAGACAGAGACAGAGACAGAGAGACAGAGACAGAGAGAGAGGGAGGGAGAGACCCGATGTGTGGTCCTATTACTTGGGAAGCTGTTCCCCACTCTCCTCAGTCTGTCCTGGGAATATACAGACCCAGAGTACACTGCCTGAGAAACAAGTTCATCTGGTCTGGGGAAGGACTGGAGCATCAGTTTGGACAGTGCCTATCACCCTTGTTAGTTCTTATTTGCTGCTCTGTTTAAATGTTTTCATTAATTAGCACTAAAAACCAGTTAATAGTGGACCATTATCAGGTTCCCCTGGGAACTTTTATTTATTTTTTTCTGAGACAAAGCATTGCTATGTAGCTCAGGATAACTTCAAATGTCTGATCATCCTGCTTCTGTCTCCCTTATGCTGGTGTTATAGACACCTATCACCATGTCTGTCTTTCTGGGAACTTTCAAATGTAGATTCTTTGAAGCCTCTAGTCCCTGCGGTTTGTAATAGGTCTAGGAAAATTAATATTCTAAGAGGTTAAATTATTATGCATTCATTAAGATACACTCAAAATTATAAGTTGTTAATGTACATGTTACAAATCACTCTACTTAAGCACTGAAGGAACAGTGTAAAGATTTTAACTGTGCCTATCTATATTTTTAGCCACTCATTTAAATGGTGTTTCTGCTTTAAAGCAATGCTGTGGTAAGTGCTAAAATATGAGAGCAGAGAGCAGAAATAATGACCAATGAACAGGTAACTCAACAGATAAAGTAGCAACAAACTTTAAAATAACATATATTAGTATAAGAAAGAATTTAATTCCTCTTTAAATATTTCCTGCTTTAGATTGACCTTCCCCAGTGCCTCTGAACTGACAAGTTTTAGCCTGCTTTGCTTATACTCCCTGTGGTGTTCTAGTTCAGGGCCTGTAGCTCTGGAGAGGAGTTTTTTTGTTACTTGGTTACTTTTAGCAGACATCTTTAATCAATCCGAGCACATTTCCCCCTACAGATTTGGAGAGAATCCCACCCTGTAGCTGAAGCCCATTGTCTATGCATCCATTACTAATAGATGATAGATAAAGTACCGCATGAGATCTACATGCAGTGTCTCAACACATAGTAGTGCCCTGACATGCCTGGAGGCCTCTTTCACATCCTATCCCTCAGTTCCTGCTTTATCTTTTAAGTCTATCAATTGAGCACTCCTTACATCTGGGATCCCACTAAAATTTTAAAATATCTTCGAGAGGTGTCTAAATTGTGCCTTAGAAGAATCATGTGACATCCCAAGATAACACGGTATTGTATCAAAGCAGAGGCTACAAATTCAGGCCCTTTGACTCCAAAGCTGATATTTTAAAATTATTCTTCATTGCTTCTCTCCAAGCCCAGTTCAAAGGGCACCTCCCCTATGAAGCTTCCCCTGACCTCTTCCAGTAAAATGCATCATGACTTTCTTTGAGGCAGCCAGGGCCTTTTTTTTACATCTCCATTTCAACATGACATTATACTTCAATGATTTGAATATAGTCCCTTTTGAACTCCTTTGGGGCGAGAACTCTTTTCTTCTCTTTCATTTTCAAATCCATGTAACCCTAGTAACTAGTAGGGTCTCTAGACAGACTCTTAGTCTATGCATTTTGAATGCACACCAAAATATGGCTTATGAATTTCTTTAATTTGTGGTTTATTTGATGGTATATAGCCTTAACACCTTTAAAAATGCCAGATTTTAACCATACCATTAAATAACAAAATAAAAAGACCTCATTAAATGTACACTCTTGTAATTTTAAAGCCTTTTTGACATCAGTTCTTGAGACTAACTAGGGACCTACTTACTAGTTACTTGTTGCATGAGGACCCCTGATCCTTCAGTTATAGTTGCTCACAGGTGTAAAGAGTGAAATAAGTCACAAGTAATCCGTCACAGACGAAATCTGGCTAAGCCTTATTATCTATTACATCATCTGAAACTATGGTTCATTGCATGACTTTGATTTATTTTTATCTGAATTGATGGTGGTACATGACAACATTCACCATCACAAGTGTGGCACAATGAAATTTCCATTCAGCAGAATTTCAGGCAAATGCCTCAGTTCCTTGACATGGATTTCTCAGTGCACTGTATGCTTAGACAAGTAAGACACACTTCACCAGAACGGAGCTGTGCTGTCATATGGGATGCATGAGATGCCAATGACCCAGAGAGGTAGAAGTGAAGAGGCACAGAAAAGATGAGGGCTTGATCTTAAATAATTTTTGGTTGTGAGCCTAGCCTTTAATGGCGGAACCATCTCTCCAGACTGAGCGTAAATAATTCTCTAGTGGTTCTCACCCCCCCCCCAACAGGAGTCACAGATCAGATATCTACATTATGCTTCGTAACAGTACCAAAAATTACAGTTATGAAGAAGCAACAAAAATAATTTTTTGGTGGGGGTCACCACAACATGAGGAACTGTAGTAAAGAGTCACAGCGTTAGGAAGGTTGGGAACCTCTGCTCTCGGACGTGTCAGGGCTTGAGTTCCAAGAGACTTGTGCTAGGGTTTAGGAAGGAAATACTGCTTCACTGGAGCCTCTCTGGGTAACCTGTAATCCAGGATGCAGAAGATGGAGAGAAGAGGTGAGGGCCTCCTCTCTTCACAGAGTCAAAGGAAGCCTTCCCATCTGTGATTCTATTCCGGATCAAAACAGGCACCAAATCTTACAAATTGGCACCAAACCTTAACACTTTGGTGGATTTACATACCTCCCCAGAGAAGGCCTGTCCATTGAGGAGGTGCTCAGACCCTTGGCTGTCCTCACTCCCGAAGTGTAGCCGGATCTCCTCTAGTCGGTGGCTATATGTCATGGGCCCTCCTGAAATGTTGACCAAGTGCTCCTTGTCCAGGCGGAGGGAAACATGCCTTCCAGTGTTGTACATGGTCCCACTGACCTACAAAGCAATGGGTAACAGGTCAGACAGGGTTTTTCCTTCCATTTCTCCCCAAACCCAGAGAGGTGCATGGTAGACCCATGCCATTTATATCTTCTGATGGTAACACATCAGAATAAATCTACATGTGTAGAAGGGCATGGCAGCCTCTTCAGAGGGCTTTCCTTCCACACTTGGTTTCTAATGTAGTTCCGGTGAGGCATAAGTCACATTATCTTTCAGGGACTTTGAAGGGAGGCTCTTCAGAGATTGTTTTCATCAACTGTGACAACTATTTTATATATTACACCTTATAAAAATTAGTTTGCCCTTTGGAAGGTAGAGATGGTGTAGAAGTTCAAAGTCTCGGGTGTAAGGAGTCAGAGAAAGCAATGGACAGAGAGTTTAAGGGAGCCAAGTGAGAGACGAGAAAGCCACTATGGGTGACCAGGAGCAAGCCTGGGAGATTGATGCACTTTGAAGTCTCAAACACACAGTTCAGCTGTCTTGCCTAGATCCCTCTCCCATCCTGGTAGCAAACATCGCACAGAAAGAGTTCAGGTCACATGGGGTCCCATCTGTCACATCTAAACCTTATTTCTCATTCCCAGTCCCAGTTTGCTTCAGTTTCTCCCACTACCAAACTTAGCGCTTCTTCTTTCCCTTCTTGTCCTTTTCTTTGAATCAACACTCAGCCTCATTTTCTGGTCTATGACCTTAGCACAGCTCTACAAGTGACCCTGTGTCATTCCTATCTGGGAGCCTTCCGTACTTTCTTGGGTTAGCCCAGGGAGTTTAAGGGAGACTTGGAAGGAAACTTGATGGGTTGTTTCTAGGTTACTGGATGCTGAATTACTAGGATATTCACCCTATTTACTCTGACCCTTTAGGCATGTAGTTTTCTCTTAGCAATTCCATAGAGACTTCATGTAACTTCCATTTATTTGTCTATCTGCTGGTTAATCAATCAATCAATCATTTACCTATCTATCATCTATCAACCATCTATAACCTCATATCTGGCTGTCTATCTGTGACCTTAATTAGAGAGCATGTCTTTTTATGTAGCTCAAGCTGGTCTGAACCTCCCAATCCTCGGGTCTTAAATTCTGGGACTATAGCTGTGCACCACTATGCCTGGCTTAATGAAACGTCCGGTAATGTTATTAGATCTGTTCTTTGAATATTTGCCCAGAGGCCTCCCCTTCTACCTTTCCGACCCTTGTTTTGTAAGACGTTGGTTTAGTTCTTAGATTGCTCCCTACTCCATTAACTTGCTTTTTTACTGTGAGGCATGGTCCATGTGGGGACAGATGGCCAAAGGGAGGAGCGAGTGAGAAAGGATGAGAGTGAGCGAGTGGGCAAACAGAGGAGAATCACTAGGATTCTGTATTTCTCAGCATCTCTTCTCTCCAGTTCCTGCAGGGCACCTGAACTGCATTTATCAGATACTTTACATCTTATTGGCCTTTTTCTTTTTTTTTTTTTTAAAGTTAACTGTTCCTTGTAACCAAGTGATCTAGGAGAAAGTTTCTTCTCCTGTTCTCCAGCCTTGAGCACGTATACAGCTGGCTCCTAAGACGAAAGGAGAATATACCTTTTTTAGGCTTCAGACTTTCTTTGTATGTAATGGTTTAAGGTTTGACATTGCTTCTACCATCAAATAAAATTTGTTTTTTCTAATTATTAGAATAATATAGAGAAATTATATTGTATATATAACAGAAAAGTTTAAGGAGTAGTCATCATTTCAGAATTAACCAAATAGCACTAGTACGTTGGTATGTAAACTTTTCATACTCATAAATACATATTTGATGAGATTGTTATGTGTGTGTATAAATATGTTATTTTCACATACATGTATTATATCTGACTTACTAATGATATTTCCTACTAACACAAATATTTCTAGGCCATGATCTGCTATTCAATACCACTTTAAAACAGCTGCAAGTAGTCTATGGCAAATATACAGTCTATTGCGGAATATGCGTTGCAGCATGCATGTGCTATGAGAAGTGGCCCCCAAGGAGCAGAGCTAGACGTCTGCAATGCTCTTCACATGCCAGGGAATCATGAGCTCTAACTGCACCATCAATGAACAGGTGTCCTGAGTCTGTATAGCCTGATGCCTTGCGCCACTGTCAACCCCCACATTTCAAAAGACCCCTTCGTCAGAATTATCTAATACATCTAAAGAAAATGGTTGCATATTTGAGCAGCATTTCAATCAAAGCCTGCATCCCATGCTCATCTGCATTTCCCCCCGGTGTTTCGAAAACACACCGACACAAAGCAAGTGTAAGAATTGGGTTCTTTGGTGCCAAAGGATTCCCAGTCCACACCTTGCCAGCTATGTAACTCTGGGAGATTTACTTAATTTCATGAAGCTTCAGTTTCATAACCATACAACAGATATAACACACGTTCCTTCATGGAAACGAGGGGTGAGAAATGAAACAACCAAAATAAAGCTCTACGCCATCTTCAAAACAAATAGCTAAGTGACAGACTAATTAGTAGTTACTTTAAATATAAAGGACCTCGTTCATATGAGGTTTCTAAAGCAGTCCAGACTGTAGAGACAGCAAGTAGAATAGAGTTGGGAGAGCTTGGGGTCAGGAAGGAAAGGGAAGTTAATATTTAGTGAACATAAAGTCCCAGTTTTGCAAGACATAGAGTTCTGGAGGCTAATGGAGGGAAGGGCATGTGGTGACATAAATGTATTTAATGCTGTTGAACTTAAAATGATTAAGATGTCAAAGTTTAAGGGATGTGTCTTTTATTAACAATAAAAATGAAAAAACTCCCCTCTGAAGTCATATTATTAAATAAATGATATTTGCATGAACTAAACATTTTTATTCTCTTCCTTTCTCTCTTTTGGCTATTGGATGCATGTCTCACTGATGTGGGAGGATCCTCCTTCTCCATCTCTCTACCACCATTTACTTCTCTTTCCAGAACCTGGTGGATCATAATGGTACTTGTAGAACATCATTCAATCTCTAGTTTCAGATGCTCTACTTGCCTCTCACTTTGGACTTTAATGTGTTAGATATGGGAAACAGACAACACATTTAGAAGACTAAAAAGCTAAACAAAATTAGGAGAATCAAAAAATAAATCATCGTGACTTTTGTTTCTCTATTTCTCCCCATTTCCCCTTCTATACACATGGTTATATCTTCATTTTTCATTCATTCATTCATTCATTCATTCATTCACTCATTTTCATTGACTCCTTCACTCATCAGCAATACATTCATCCAGGTTCAGAAATGGTTACACATTACTGATTGTGCTAGGAGCTTGGGATACTATGAGGAGCATGCATGGTCTACAAAACTCTCACTTCTTTATGCAAGTTCCCAGTGTGCAGGCAGCTGGGGGAATATGTAACATACACCACTATGTTGTTACAATTAGATGCAACATCTCCTTATCTCTACCCTTTCCCTAGACAATGAAATAACATTAATTTGTATTAATCATAAAAATATGTGTGCCAGGGTACGGTTTGTTGCACTTTAATTTAAAAATAAAGGCTTGACAATGTTATGTATGATATCTGAATCTAACAGTACATCTGCACAGTAGTAATTAACACTGCACCAGTGTCGTTTTATCTGTAATGCTAATTACTGTGTTTCCAATGAATGACTTTGGTGCACAGCATGTTGGGAAAAGTTTATTTATGCAGACCAGGAAGCAGGTGAGTGGAGAAGCTGAAGCTGCAGGGGATATTGAGGTTGCCTCTGGCTGCCCCGTAGCGCTCTAGCCTTTTTCTGAATTCATTGCAACCTGTGGCAAGAAATGTGTGTGTGTGTGTGTGTGTGTGTGTGTGTGTGTGTGCACGTGTGTGTGTATTGCCCATTTTGCAAATGAAGAAATTTAGGGAGGTTGATAAGGGTTTGGTGACTTGTCCAGAATCATCACACAGTGGGCAGGAGGCAAACTGAGGACTAGTTATCTTGATGTGAGCAAAAGCAATGGTCTCTGCTCATTTCAGATGGAAGTTTGGTGTTGGATGTCATTTCTTCTGTACACTGCAGATAAGGTCTTAGGCAGTTCTGGGGGTGGAGCATAACAGGATTGTTTTTCTAGAACATGGAAGACTCATGCTAGGTTGTTGTCAATCTTAGGATGAAGATCCAAGAAGACCTTGTTCCCCTAGCTATAGACATTTATACTAGTTTAAGACTAGTTGGAGCTACATGTATTAAAGGAAGCAGGACATATATGCCTGTAGAGATGGTATGTCAATAAATAATATCAATAACTTGAGGCCATTTAATAATGCTCTTTTGTAAACCAAATGATCAAACATAAAAAGAAATTAAAATAAACAAGGAAAAACAATCAGCAACTGATGTGGGATTCTCCTCTATATCCTGTGAATACCATTGGTTAATAAAGAATCTGTCTTGGGCCTGGCAGGGTATGATTGAGGTAAAACTAAACTGAGTGCTGGGAGGAAGAAGGCAGAGTCAGAGTGAAAGAAGCCAAGTAGCCCCGCTGGAGACAGATGCCGGAACTTTACCCAGTAAGCCACAGCCACATGGCGATACAAAGATTAATAGAAATGAGTTAGATTAAGATGTAAGAGCCAATAAGAAGCTAGCGCTAATGGGCCAAGCAGTTAATAATTAATGTAGTCCTCTGTGTGTTTCTTTGGGACTGAACAGTTGTGGGACGGGGTGGGACAGAAACTTCCTACAACAAGCAACCACGAATTCACCATGTTTATTTTATAACACTGGATGCCCTTGTGGAGCAAGCACAGTTCTGCTACAGCGGTTAAAGATCTGCCAGGCTTCTTAGTGTGTTCATCTTCTAGCTCATTACATAGATAGCCCTCTAGGAAAGGCAATGATTTTGCTCAGCGCATCTTTTAAGGTAAGAGGAGCATTCATTCTTTGAGAATCGGTCACAGTCTGACACTAGCAGATTGCATCTTTACTTGGGGTCAGAATAGCTGCTAAATTATAAAGGATTTCCCCTTCAAATCCTTACATTTTCTCCCTCAACAGATGCAGCACCCCTCTTGGTGAGGGACTTAGGCCTGTGCCATTTGCTTTTCTTTGGGTGGAAAGATGTCCAGCTAAACCCATGTGTGCGATGGCAGCTTCTCATAGGGATGACGCCCCTTGACTCCCTTCTGTGGTCTTTTGTGTGCTGAGACAAACAGCTGTCCTTGTGGAAAAGATATGTTTGGCTCTTCAATGTGCTAATTTATCCACTGGGAATGATTAAGTTGTTCCAATTACTAGGTGATTACTTAGCAATGTGATACCACTGTGTGTTCTTCAAGAAGTAGGGTGGTAGTGGGGGTGGCGGGAAGGAACCCTGCAGTGGTTTGAAGTTTAGGATGTTTGGGATTTCTTATAGAGTTAGGGTTCTCCAGAGAAACAGATGTGACTTCTACAGAATCATACAGTTGCCAGGTGCCATGCTAAGGACCAGTGACCTTGATCTCTCTGAAGCTGAAGCTCACAGATTCAACTACACTGGCTGACCAATCAGCTCCTGATCCTACTGTTCCCATGCCCTCAGCACTGAGATCACAGGCTTGTGCCACCATCTGAATTTTCCTTATGGATTTTTGGGGATCTGAATGCAAGTCCTCATGCTCATGTACCAGGTAACTGACTAAGCCCTCTCTCCAAGCTGCGGTATATATATTTTTAATTATAAAATAAACATGTCAAAGATCTTTTGGGCACTGTGTTTGTAGGATTGATATTTATTGCAGAAAGCTGAGTGTGAGTGAACATTACCCTCAGAACATCCAAAACGTTCAGTAGTTACTTGCTTGATGTAAGACAAGTCTTAATGTGAAGGTTTTGCTACATCTCCTCACAAGGTAGCCTGCCCGAAATGCCCTGTGATAAACTGAAGAACATTTCCAATAGCATAAACGGAAATGTAATACTACAAATGGAGTCACTAGAGCAAATGGGATTTCTGCTGTATAAAAGGAAAAGAAGGCCGTGAGACCTGTGCAGGAGTTGTCCCTCTCTCTCTCTCTCTCTCTCTCTCTCTCTCTCTCTCTCTCTCTCTCTCTCTCTCTCTCTCTCTCCCCCCACAGGGTAGGGCATGCTTTGTAGGGCACATTGGCCTTGAACTCTTAATCTTCCTTCCCTAGGGAAGAAAGGGCTGGGATTGTAGGCATGTGCCATCATGCCATGCTCATCTCTTGCTCTAGATCAGGAAACTAGACACAGCTAGGCTAAATCATCACTCAAGGACAGGGGAAGAGACAAGAGGACCACAATTGTGTTATTACAATTCAAGAGATAAAAGACTTCTGGGATCTCAGAGAGCAATTTTCACAGACAACAGAGAGAAGCTGCACTTACTTCTCAGTGGTCCTGTGGATGTCAGAAACATACTACTGGAGGTCATTATGCTGAGTGACATAGGAAAGACAAGCGTTGCATGTTCTCCCTCATGTATGGGAACCAATGAGACAACCTTGTAGAAAATATGAAATGGAATGGTGGACACTTGAGTGGGTAGGAGGACATAAAGAAATTAAGAATAGTTTGGGACAGGGAAGGTAGCTGTGGGAATAGGGGATAGGGGAAAGAGAAAAGCTAGGTTGAAGAAGGGTTAGGGGAGATAGATGGCCAGTGTAAAGGGTAATAATGTATGTTAAATCACAGTAAACTCTTTTAACCTGTATGCATGCTACATGTCAAAAATGTAAATATTAAAGGCAAATACATCGATGGTCTTTGTGTTGGTTGTAAGGGAAGAAGGGTTCAGTTTGGCCCATGGCTTTAGGGAGTTCATCCCAGCGGAGAAGGCAAGCTGGTGGTCGCAGCAGCGTCATTGATGTCAGGGTATCTGTTCTTGTGGTAGGCAACCAGAGAAAGCAGGATGGAGCCAGTAATGAGTATGACTTTGGAAGGCCAGCCCCTATGATCTGTTTCTGTGCCCAAATTTTTTGACAAGAAATTCCACATAAAGCCTGAGAAAGCTTTTTTTTTTTTAAAGGATTTTAGACAGACAAGAGCAGAGTGAAGTGTATCTTCTTATAACCATCTTTTCTCAGGTAGGCTCTCTTTTCTGGGGGTGAGCAGAGGTGTGGCTCCTTTAAGAAAGGCTTCCTGGCAAGACCAAGGCCTTTCCCCCTATATCTTGGCTGAGCAAGGTATCTCTCAAAAACGAATGTACTCCTAGATGCCAGTGAAAGCACTAGGGATAAATCCTGGTCCTGCTGCCAGTGGCCCCACAGACTGTCCAAGCCTCACAACTGTCCCCCACATTCAGTGGGCCTAATTTGGTCCTATGCAGGTTCACCTGCTATCAGTCGAGAGTCAGTGAGCTCTCACTAGCTCAGGTCAGCTGTTTCTGTGGGTGTCACCCTCATGGTCTTGACATCTTTGCTCATGTTATCACTCCTCCCCCTCTTGGACTGGTCTCAGGTAGCTCGGCCCAGTGCTTCGCTGTAGATCTCTGTATCTGCTTCCATCTGTTGCTGGCTGAAGGTTCTATGATGACAATTCAGGTAGTCAACAGTATGATTACAGGAGAAGGCCAATTTAGCCTCAAAGTGAAGCGTCAGACTTTGTTGACTTCCCATGGGAAGCCTTACCCTTTTGAGGAGTGGATGGGAAGGTGCGGTGGGAGGAAGGTGGAGGAAGCAGGGGGACAGGAGATGGTGGGAACAGGGATAGTATGTAAAATGAGAAAAGATTGTCTTATAAAAATTCTTAACAAAAAAAATGAAAAAGAATACCTAAAAAAGAAAGAAAGAAAGGCATCCTGATTCAGTGTTAATGGCCAAATCCTTGCAGCTCTTTTAAGAGGCTCTGCCACCAAACACTTAAATGGTGTTTATGAGCACCTTGGCATCAGGCTTCTTGGTGGCAGCATGGACCTAGAAACTCCACAGAGTTGTGGCAATAAACATGGCTCTCACCAGTACCTTTGCCATGAAGCTAGACTCTTGGAAATCTAAAGAATGGGGTGGAGCAGGTCACCAAAGCTGCAGCTTTAATCCTAGCCATGCTGCTTAGATACTAAAGACTCATGTGGTCAGAAAAAGATAGAGATATATAATAAAGACAGAATCAGACAAAATACAAACAAACAAACTTCTAAACGGTTTACCGTGTATTTAAAAATATGTGTAGGCTTGGGAGAGAAAAGAAAAAGGACAGACAAAGTCCTTTAAAAAATGAAATAGAGTAGTAGGGTGTGGAGGGACACATCTTTAATCCCAGCACTTGGGAGGCAGAGGCAGGCAGATTTCTGTGAGTTGGAGGTCAGCCTGGTCGACAGAGTGAGTTCCAGGACAGCCAAAGATACACAGAGAAATCTTGTCTCAAATAACCAAAAATTAAAAAATAAAAATAAAAGAAATAGAGTTAAAAATATGTAAAGATGGAAAATATACAAATACTGTATATTATTGTGTTGTCTTTGAATTATTTGACTGCTGAGGAAGGAGTAACAGCTGCTAAAGATATTTGATTATAAATACTGCTCTATTAATCCAATCTATATATTTTGAAAATACCTTGACTTCAAAATTTAAGTCAAAAGATATGTTACTTTGGAGAAGAGGTTTGCTTTTGTTTCCACAGTAAATGAGAAGCTGTGGATTCATTCTGGGTTAAGAAAAGTAAGGTTTGATCAAAGAAGACCCCTGAAAAAAATCTCCCATAGGAGCAGATGATCTAACATTTTAGAGTACCTCTGTTGCAATTTCCTCTGAGTTCTATAACCAGAACAGCTTCAAGACTATTGCCTGAGATGATCCAGTCTCATAGAATACTCCAGTCAGTACTTGACCATAATCCTAAGTTTTCTTTGGGTCCCCAGAAGATTATTAGCACCCACAATCAGCAGGAAGTAGCCTAGAAAACTATGCCCACATTCCAAAAAAAATGAATTATGGATGTTTGTCTTTGTTTAGAGTGTTGGTTACAAGTTGTTATGGATAATGGTCAGGAAAAACAGCTAAACAAAGGAGACTAGGTTCAGAGTTCTTGTTTTGAAAAGAAAAAATGAGGAAATTCTGTGGGATAATGTTCTTGTACGTGGTAAAGATTTGTCATTCATATTAGTTTAATAAAATGCCAATTGGCCAGTAGCCAGACAGGAAATATAGGTGGGGTGACCAGACTAAGAAAATTCTAGGAAGAGGAAATGCAGAGAGCCAGTCAGTAGCCAGATGCAGAGGAAGCAAGATGAAAATACCTTACTGTTACTAAGCCTCATGGCCAAATATAGATAAGAATTATGGGTTAATGTAAGTTATAAGAGCTAGTTAATAATAAGCCTGAGCTAAGAGGCCAAACAACTTATGATTAATATAAGCCTCTGTGTGTTTCTTTGAATGGCTGTTGGTATACAGGAGAAAAACCTCCAGTTCCATGTTTCCATGAGTCAGGCCCCATCTCCTAAAGGCAAGACAGTCTTTAAACTGGTGTAATAAGCTTGGAAATGAGCATTCAGAACAGGAGCCTGTGCAGGCCATTGCAGATTCAAAGTACAGTGATCTTTGGGTTTATTTACCTTTCTGGGTGTAACTGGCTCTATGGCATGCTCACTGATTATACAGGAATTATAGTAACACAAGAATTGTGGTCCTCTCGCATCCCCTCTTGTCCCTTGAGTGGTTATTTAGCCTGGCTGTGCCTTGTTTCCTGACCTAGAAAGCAAGATGACCATGACATGATGGCATTTGTGTTGCTGAGATGTGGCCTGACTCAGCAGATTGTGTTTTTGCTGTCGTCGTAAAACACACACGATTGTAAAGACACTTGGGTGGAGGATATACATGACATCCCCAGCAGCTGCAGTGACTGGCACATTCCAGGCAGCATTCTTGACATGGTTGTACCTATTATCTCGTCCAATGCTTACACTGACCTTGTGAGGCAGGCTAACTTGTTCTTTATCCTTAGATAGAGAATCTTAAAGTTTCTCTATGGGAGCTGGGTGGAGGTGGCACAAACCTTTAATCCTAGCACTCAGGAGGCAGAGGCAGGCAGATATCTGAGTTCAAGGCCAGTCTGGTCTACTTAGGAAAGTTGGAACTACACAGAGAAACCCTTACTTGAATAACAAAGAATAAAAAAAAAAAAGAGTTTCGCCGTGGGAAACCACAAGAGCCAGAATTGTCCTCCAGGATATTGGGATTCCAAGTTCTACAGCTCTGAAAGTGAGTAATAGGTCAGCAGGAAGAGTTGGTGAAACCATGTTGTTTATATGTGGCATCTGGATTTAGGGATCAACTCAAATAAAATGTAACACTGATGTGGAGATGACACAAAGTGTTTAATCTGCCCAGGTCTGGGCTGGACACCTTTGGGGGATTTCTGCATCTAGGGAAGGAGGATTCTAGCTCCTACTTGCTGAGAACTGAGAGATGGGTAGTATGTTCAGTGTAGGATTGCCAACTGAACGTCTGATCCCATAATTAGGAAGGCTACTTGGTGCCAAGAAGGGTTAGTGAAGAGTGGCCTACAGCCTGTCATAAATTAGGTGTCTTTTCTTTGAACTCAGCTTTCCTATTAAACGTCTTTGACTGGTCTGCTGAAGTGTGTAATAGTTCTTTGCAGTGTAATTAGTGAGCATAAGAGATTTAAGAACACTGCTTAGCCTGGTTTCTTGCAGAGTCCTGATACACCAAGGGGCTGATTTGTGAAGGCTGGATGCAAAAAGCTGGGGGGGCCTGCTTGTTCACATGGCATGCTCAGGGCATTTTTCAAGGAAGAATAGTGTGGAAGAATCAACTGAAGTCCAGTCATGGGCAACACTGAAGCCGAGTGAATACACAGGTGGATAAAATGAGGGCCAAATGGAGTCTCAAGTTGAAAGAACTTCAGGAATAATCAGACCCAATAAACCAGAAAACTGAGACAGATCCCAAGTTAGAAGTTACCCCGCTGACTTTGTTCATTCATCTGATGGGCTCATCTCTCCCGAGTCTTCTTTAAATTCATTTTTAAAAAATCAGTATTCAAAGAATTAGGCTTCATTAAAGCAGATTTTCAAACAAAATTTACTTATTTTTGTTGTCTCTCTTCTCCCTCTTTCCTTCCCTATGCCCATCCCCCACAGCCTTCTTTACACCTGAGTGTCACATGTGATCTTTTGCTTCTCCAACCCTACACATTTCTGGATACCTCTTTTCCCTACTTGTGATCTCTTATGTAGTTTCATGGCCTAAACCTACACTCGCACCCTTTAAGTATAAGCTGATTCAGCCACTGTGGATATCAGTATAGAGGTTACTCAAAGCATTAAAAACAGCACTACAATATGACCCAGGTGTACCACTTAGGCACGTGCCCCAAAGACTCTGTATCCTATTGGTGTGGGAGGTCCTTCTGTGTATGTGTTGCTCTTATTGGTTAATGAATAAAGAAGCTGCTTTGGGTTAATTTAAGATATAAGAGCTAGCAAGAAATATGCATAAGCTATTAGCCAAACAATATTGCAACTAATATAGTTTCTGTGTAATTATTTCAGGTCTGAGCAGCTGGGTACCAATGAACAGCCTCTGATTACATCCTATCTCAGACAAGCCTGCACGTTCATGTTTGTGGCTGCATTATTCACAACAGCAAGCAAACAGAACCAGCCTAGATGCCCGGCAACAGAAGAGGGAAAATGCAAACATGTTGCATCTACACAACGGACGTTTAGTCAGCTGCGAAGAAGCAGGAAACTATAAAATATGCAGGAAAACGGAAGGATTTGGATAGTATTACATTAAGTGGTATCATCCAGACTCAGAAAAACAATCTCATGTTCCCTCTTCTATATGGATTCTTTTCTTCTTTTGTTTTTCTTTTTCCTCAATTTTCATTTTATTTTAATTAAAAAGTTATTTTATGTTTAATTAATTAATTAATTTTACGGCCTGACTGTAATCTCCCCTCATTCCTCTCCTCCTCCTTCCTCTCCCCACCTCCCTTCTGTCCCCCCATCCACCCCTCTTTTGGATTCGCTCAGAAAGGGGCAGGTCTTCCATGGGCATCAGCAAACTGCCATAAGACCAAGCATCTCCCCCTGTATTCAGGCTGGGCAAGGCAGTTCAGCAGAAGGAATAGGTTCCCAAGAGCCAACCAAAGCACCAGAGACAGCTCTGCTTCCATTGCCAGGAGTCCCACAAATAGACCAAGCTACACAACTATCATATATATGCAGAGGGCCTAGGTCAGTCCCATGTAGGCTCCTTGGTTGTTGGTTCAGACTCTGAGTTTCCATGAGCCAGAGTGGCTGTGGGTTTTTCTCTGATGTCTCTGGCTCCCCTGGCTCCTATAATCCTTTCTTCCTCTTCTCAGCAGGACTCCTCGACTACCTGAGCTTGGCCAGATGTTTGAATGTGGGTCTCTGAACCTGCCTCCATCAGTCCCTGGATAACTTTGTATACAAATAGTATATCTATATCACTCCTTCCCCTCCTTCTCCCTTCAGTTTGCCCAATGTCCCTCCATATCTCTCTCAAAATCATGACCTCTTCATCTTTAATTATTATCACACACACACACCACACAAACCCTATTGAGTTTGTTTAGTATTGCTTAAACATACATGTGTCAAGGGCTGACTACTTGGAATGGACAGCCTATGTGCAAGATTGTCTTCGGAGGAAATGGATTTTTCCCTCTCCCAGCAGCCCTTGACAACCTGTAGCTCATCATCTAGGTATAGGCCACTGCAGACTTTCCCCTGTCCATGTTAACTTATAGTGTTTCTGTTCAGGTAAATTTTTTTTTTCTACTGATGCATACTGACTGAATTCAAAGTACTGGGGTGCTATGTGCACACACATAGTCCTGGAGTGCTGAGTGTATATGTACATGGTACTGAAATGTTAGGTGCATGTGTATAGTCCTGGAGTGCTGAGTGCATGTACATAATCCTGGCGTATTATGTATAAAACCTACAATCCATACAAAAATAGAAATGAATTACCCTGATGCTTTCGGATGCCACTTATATGACACTGTATATCTGGATAGTGGACATTGCACAGTATCTGTCCAAATGTTTTATGTAACTTAAGCTTTACTATAATGGTTAGGAATAGCAGAGATTGGATATTGAGAAGGTAAAGACTGTGGGGCTTTGGGAGTGGGCAGGATCTCACCCGTCACTCTTAACTCTGCAGGGAAGACAGAGGGAAGATCCTTCCTTAGCATTGCTCAGTTTAATCTTCCTCTTTCATCTCAGTCAGCTTGTGTCCAGCCTGTGTAAAGACCTTTAAAACCAACCCTGGACAAACAGATGGAACAATCATATATGATGCCTACTATTATATCAATTCTATTGTTGTTAAAAAACAGATCCAGTTTATGGTAATATTGACTCTTCAAATAATGAATATTCTTCACAAAGTCCAGGGATATATAAGGCTGTGAGATCCCAGAAAGGACCTCTTGACCTTGACTGTATCTGCTGCTAACGACAGGACCGAGGAAGAACAGGTGTGTAATTCATTGCCTGATCCACCAACATATGGGCTAAGTGAAGAGAAGGCTTCCTGTGCTCCGTGGTCTTTGGGGGGACCACAAGGAAGTGGTAAGAATTAGACTCAACATTATCTTGCACACAAAGTTATTGGCACCCCATCCCTGCCCCGACTCTGAGCATGAGTATTCTAGATACGCAGAGGTAGCTGCAATGAGTTTTTCCATTCTAGTTCTGGTATATGAGTTCCCAAATGGGAGTCCTGGATACTGCTTTCCAATTATCACATCGAGAGTCTGCAAGGCTCTTGCCAAGTCACTCACAGCTGACTGTCTGAATTTAATTTTTTTGAGTCCCTAGTGACTGGCTGGAGTCCTCTGTGGATAGAGAGAGCAACTGGAACCAAGATGGCACCGTTTGGTTGGAAACAGATTGCTTCTAAGTTTCCTGTCCCATTAACTCACATCAGATTTAAGCTGAGCACACTCATTTGCAGTATTTGTTTGTACTTTTAAAAAACATATTTTTAAACAAACAAATGGCATCTATATAATATATGTTTTATTATATATTATATATCTGTTATATATTGCAGAGCATATATTTAATGGATTACATTTTTAATCTTGTTTTCTCATCACCCATACAGCACTAGGTTTCTATTTATTAAATAAAAAGTAACCAGATTTTGTTTTGAGTGTCACATGGGTACCTAAGCCAAGTGTATTCTTTATCTGATTCAGTAGGTATGAGGTGGGACAAGAGCAGCTGCTGGCTTCTTTTGTGAATCTTTTTCTGAGGAATTCTAAGCTGAATCAAACAGAAATTCAGTGCTAGGGGATAGGGACATAGCAGTATAGAGTAATTTCTTTCATCCACTTTCTATGCCTCAAGGGACTGCTTTAATAATTATAAAAATATACTGCCAAGTTCCTTCTAGGCATATGTAGAGGGCTATACATTGATTCACTTTGGGGCCAATAGTTTTCTCTAAACTGTGAAAATCCAAGGTTAGGTCACTTTAATTAACACATGAAGACTTGCTGTAGAATGGTTATTTCTAGTGTAATGTCATTTAATTCAGCCCCTGAATCACAGAGCTTCAGGCAAATAACTCCCAATCTCCAGGTATTTCATCTCCTAAGAGGAAAATGCCTCTTAAATGGAGCCCATGTAACACAGTGGTACTGGCACCAGTGGAGCATGGTAGATGGCCTTCTTAGCATCTCCCCATATGGGCATCACCAGTCCCACTGGTCAGATGCTAGAATTCTTGATGCCAGGTTTTTTTTTTCCAAAGAAACTAGAAACAGCCAATGATTGGGGCATAGTTATATTGCAAGTCCCATTGCTCATTCATCATTTCCATTTATGCTAATTATTTGACATTAATCTCCCACGGTGTTACGGTTTAGATATGAAGTGTCTCTCTAGAAGGCTCATATGTTGAGGCTTGGTCCTTATTTGCTGGTCCTAATCACCAAGAAGTGATTGGATCCCAAGCCCCAGACTTAACCAATGGACCCACTCCTTGACAGTTTCATAAAACGATGACGTTATGGGAGGTGGTGCCTACTTGGAGGAAGATTGACCTTGTCTTCACTTCCTCCCCCTTCTTCTTCCTCCCCAAACAGGCTACCATGAGGTGAGCAGCACCGACCTACACACCTGTCTACCACGCTGTACTGTCTTACCGTACACTCGGAAACAATGGTGCCAGTTGGCCTTGGCTGAAGCCTTTGAAACCATGAACCAAATGCAATCTTCCCTACTTTAAACTGTTTCTCGCGGGGATTTGCCTGTGACGAGGAGCCTGACAGGCACACACGTGTCCTAGACTCTTGCTCACCACGAGCTGCTGGGCTCCATACCATACTCAAGTGCACATAATCAACAGAACATGGGCACAACTGAGGCAGGCGCCATGTAGAGTGGCGGGGATGTGGGGAATTGACTAGGAAGCACTGTGCCTCATCTCTTAGGTGTCTCTGCGATACAAGCCCTGGGAGATGGGGCTGTAAAGAGAGACTAAAAGGAGCCTGAGAATAGGAGAACCAGGGAGGCATGACACACATTCTACTGAGCATCCTTTCATATTTTCATTTTTAAATTAAACAAAGTGGACCTGGCTTCTGATGGCTCAACATGGGCTAGAGTACAAAGACCCTGCCCCACAGAGAAACGACCAGTAGAAACAGAGAGTGGCTACAAGTGGCAACTCTAAGTTCTCTATTGCCTACATTGGCAAACAACAAAACAGTGAAATTGACATTAAGAATATATTTCACCTAACCTAATGCATCCAAAGTATTATTTCAGCATATAATCAATACAAAAATTGCTAATGAGATATTTTGTGTTCTCCACCCTGCCCCCCACCTTAAGTCTTGGAAGCTCAGTGTGTCTTTTACACTTTAAACACATTCCAGTTTGGACTCGGCACATGCCACACACAGCTGGCCCACCCCAAGTGTGGATTCAGCCAACAACAGAATGACAATATTTGATAAAAAAAGAATAGCATCAATAGTAAACCAGCACAGACATTTTTCAGGTCAATATTTCATCAGTATTGCAACCACTGACATAGCACTTCATTGTATTAGATGTTTTAAGTAATATAGAGATAAAGTATAAGAGGTTATACTTATAGGTTATATGCAAATAAAGGGACTTGATATTAGGGATTTGAGTGTTCATGAGTTTTGTAACTGAGGATTAGTCTTCTAATGAATCTCCCTTGGCTGCTGGCAGATGAATATGCTCCACAGCTACGGGAGGTTGGTGGTCACCATATGGACAGGGTGGCTTGGCTCATCTTCCTTTCAAATCTGCTCTTTGTATAGAGTGGGTCAGTTGGGCAGTTGCCAAGGCTACCAAACTCCAAGGAGAATTAAATAGTCTAGAAATAAATTAAGACTGTGGTGTCTCCAGTTTATACTTATTTCCCACTCAAGTGACAGCCTTTAATCTATCGAACTTTTTATTATTTTGAATGTGATTCACGTGTCAACCTTTATGGGGCATACGTGCGTAGAACTTACACAACTTAGACAAACTATGAACCTTTGACTATTACTGCTACGAGGCTGGTTGCATGTGAGAATCATTTCATGAGCTGAAAAGATCAGTCACATAAAAGTGGGACACCTTTTGTTCACAGGTGTGTTTACTGGGAGATCCTAAAGGAATTCCCAGATGCCTTCCTGCGTCTGCTTCCTCCTCCACGCAGGATCACACGGGCTCTGTTCCCATCTTGAAGGTCAGGCATCCATTTTACACTCACCGAAGCTATTAGCCTTGTCAGTTAATGACTGTACAGCTGGTACTTCCTGTCACTGTACAGTTTTCACACATGTTGCACTGCCCAGAGCCTCTGCAAGTTAACGAATAGCCCTGTACTCCGCCAGATAGGGTCAGGATCGTAAGTCGATAAGGAAATAGCATCCATAACCCACTACTGCTCCATTCTGAGGCACCTGTGGTCACACTCATGTCTGTTGCTGTTGATCACTATAGATGTGTGTGTGTGTGTGTGTGTGTGTGTGTGTGCACGTGCACACTCAGGTTCACATGCATAGGTGCATGTGTGTGTCATGGTGCATTTGCAGGTGCATATAGAGGCCCAAAGTTGACATTGGGTGTCTTCCCCAATCTCTTTACATTTACTTATTAAGGCAGGGTGTCACTAAACCTGAAGTTCACCAACTCCAGCTCGCTCCTGGGTGTTTCTGACTCTCCTTCTGCTGGGATTTTAAAGCTGGCTCAGCTTTAAAAATATTTGTTATTCCAACTGCCTAAGGTTCAGGACCATGTTGGAAGAGGGGATTGAAACACTCTACGGTTCAGAATTCACGGACAACCAGAGCGAAGCTGTGTCTTCAGTACATGACAGGACCACAGCACTCAGTCTACAATCCAGCTTCAAAGAAGGGCTCACAAGCCCCGCTCCCTTTCCAGGCTGAGGAGCTATGGACAGTTGATGACTTCTGGGGGGAGGGAATGTTAGTTTTCTTCAAGGAGCTGAGCCTGGTATGTTGGCCAACCTGGTATGGTTGGCCAGTCCATGGCCCCAAACCCAGAAGTATATGGGCAGCATAAATGGGTTCTCTATGAGTTATTTTAAAAAAAAGAGAGGGGACAAAAAGTTGGGGGATTAGGGAAGTAAGAGGTGGACCTGGGAGGAATTGGAGGGAGAGTAAGGGGTCACATGTGATCAAACTAGATTGTATGAAATTCTCAAAGAATTAATAAAAGTGTTATGTTGATAGTTTTAATTTGTATTTTGTAGGTGCTGGGATTGAATGTTGGGTCTCATGCATGCTAGTCAACCTCTCTACCACTGAACCATGTCCTCCAGCCTTCTGCATGTGTTTCTTATGTGGGTTCTGGGTATTGTTCTCCAATCTTCTTGTTTGCATATACCTCCCCATCCCTGATGTCCAGGAATAGCATGTGTCCTTTCTTGAAGCAAGTGAGCAAGCAAGTCCCGTGTTTCCATGAGAGGCCACATCTAGAGACAGTCCTGCTGATATTTCAGTGCTGTGCTAAGTCTCTCTCTGGAGCTCTGCATGCCTGCTACTATGCATGCATTAGTGATTCTTTTTTTTTTTAAATATTTTTTATGGTTTATTTAACTTTATTTTATGTGCATTGGTGTGAAGGTGTCAGATTTTCAGACAGTTGTGAGCTGCCATGTGGGTGCTGGGAATTGAACCCAGGTCCTCTGGAAGATCAGTCAATGTACTTAACTGCCTAGCCATCTCTCCAGCCCGCCATTCTTTTCTTGCCTCTGCCCTAGGAAGTAGGCAATTTCATTATCCTCATTTGATAAAGAAGCTGAGGTTCAGTGAGGGTAAATAGGTCAGAGAAGGATAAGGATCAGAGACCGTGAATGAAAGACAGCCCTTGCAGACTACATGCCGGGCTGCTGAATTGCTCCAAGGAGAGATGACTGGATCCAGGGAATCTGTGGTCATTTCCTAGAGGAGAAAGCATTGGAAATGGGCCTTGGAAGTGGGTAGGATGTGGGCATCCATAGGTATCTAGAATAGGAAGGCATGAGAGTAGGAAATGAAAGACGTTCACAAAGAACGGCACTGCGTCTGCACAGTGTTGCTGGAAAGCAGGAACAGAAGCAGCCCTGATGTGGCTGCACAGGTTGTCTGTGACAGCAGATTATGAACATCTGCCAGATGACAGACTGTTACTATTTCACACCGGTCACCTTTTTCCTCCCATTCATACATGACAGCTAAGAAGGTTCCCTACCTCTACATTACTAATAGGGAAGACCGGGCTATAAGTGGTTAAATAAACAGTCTAGGCTGGAAAGGTAGCACAGAAAGGATGGAGGACTTGAATGTGTGTCTGTCTGACTCTTTCTACTGCAATGTGAAACCAATCAGATTAACAAAGGACACCTTCCTTTAAGAAGTAATTCCCTGCTGGCGTGCTTTGCCCTGCTACACTGATCCTCCACATTTGCTACATTTTTATATTAGAGAAAGTTCCATCGCGCTGCCAATTCTCCCCCACCCCTGCCTGCTCACCTCCTTCTTCCCCAGCCTTTGGCTAATAGCAATAAAATTTAAAAGTCAACAGCCAAGTAAAGCCCAACAACATGATTAAGTAGCTGACAACAGGAGCTAGCACTTCACCTCCAGGGTGAGCAGACACACATTGCAATAACCAGTGCTTCAGAGATACATGGTTCTGTTTTGTGCAACTGATATTTCATAGCATAGCTTCAAAGCTGTGAGCATGGCAGCTGATTTGTGCCTAGAAGAGTAAGAGGCCAGTGGAGGAAAGGTGGCACAGTGTGTGCAGTGGAGGAAAGGTGGCACAGTGTGTGC